>JBBPKN010001222.1:0-19496 GCA_038089275.1 Pulveroboletus cf. rosaemariae | reverse complement strand
AGACTTAAGTGAGCAAGACTGGGGAATCCCAGCTTGCCTACCCTTGCCTTTATATATTCCAAGGCCTGGTGCACAGACCATGCTGACTAAGTACAGGAACTACCTAATCAGGGGATGCCCTAAACCCTGGATTAATAGATAAAAAACATGAGGGGAAAGCATGGAGTGGATATTAATGAGTATAGCAGAATACCATGCAGATGTGGGAGAATGGAAGAGAAGTATCTATAAAATGAATGCAGGGTCAGAGGTGCTTGCACCATGAGGATGGAGATCTCCGCCACAGATAAGATTCAATCTATAGATCTGCCACAGATGCATCTAGGGTTCAGATTCAGATCCAGATCTAGATCAGATGAGATCCATGGAGATTAGATGAAGGGCAGTTCCAGGGAAGATCCTGGGAAGATCCATGTCAGGTGACTTATGGTCACATGATCACTGCTAGGGAAAGGAATAATAAATACTCTTAAAGGAAACAGATTACAGACTAGGGTTAAGCTTAAAATGTGGTGTCTTGTGCATGATCACGTGATGTCACGTGACTGGTTCTAGTGCTGGAGTGTCACTTTGTAACAACATGCATAGCTGGGGCAGACTGGAATGGTGATGAAGGGCTGGAGTTGCCTGAAGGGGAGTCAGAGGGCTAGAGTAGCTTACTAGGTATGAGGACCAATTATAAGCCAGGTCAGAATGGGGTCAGAATTGGGTCAAAAATATGGGATATGATGGTATCTCCCCCTTAGGCCTGAACCCTTGAAGGCTGTTGGCCTGGGATGTAAAGGATATGGACATGTGATCTAAGATAGTGTGGTAATGGGCATGTGATCTTGCATTTAGTAACATTGGGGGTAAAGTAAAGAGTTGTGGAGGTAACAAGCACATGACCTTGTTTAGTGACAATGGAGTAGAAGAGTGGAGTTTCTTAGCTTGCTTATGAATAAAAATGGGGACTTTACAGTAGCTTGTCCTTCCTTTATTACAACAACATGGCTGTATTTGATGATATTATAATCTGAGCCAAAGAATGTATTACAGAATGCACCAATGATGATGAGGTGTTGAGTGACATCAAATATGCCAAGTGCAAGAGGTATGCAAAGGCAAGGAAAGAGAAGGAACAGAGGCAGGTGGAAGAGGCCTGGAAGGCAGCAGAGGATGAAGGAGGCACTAGCATGCCAGAGGTGTGAGGATAGGGGAGTGGAGTGCAAGGTAAGTGTGGGGAAGTCCACATCATGCTTGGCCTGTCAAAAGGCCAAGGCAAGGTGTGAATGCCCAGAGAAAAAGAAGCTGGTGCAGAAACAGCATCAGAGGAATATGAAGAAGGAGTGGCCTAAAAAGAGGGCTTGCTTAGAAGGAGCAGAAGGCAGCACCAAGCAGGTGGCCAAGAGTTGTTGCCTGCTGGCAGCAACCATATGGAAAGTGGGAGGCTGGATAATGCAGGAGATAAGGAGGGAGAACTGGCTACTAGCACAGCTGGTCAACATCCTTGATCCTATATAAAGGGTAAGCAAAGAAGATGCAGAGAGTGGGCCAGAGGACAGCAAAGAGAACAAGGTGGCGGAAGAGGTGGTGGAACTCAGAATAGAAGTCTGGGAGAAAGCAGGAAGGGAAGAAGACAAAAACATAATAGTACTAGAGTAGTGTAGTAATTACTCTAGTTTATCTTTGTAATAGAGGTTGGGATTTGAAAATGACCCAGGGAGGCCAGAAATTAGGATACAAAAAAGGATGTCAATAACTACTGAAGTGAAGGCTTCAATCCTTGAGTAAACAAGTTCAGAGCAAATGTAGAGTAAATCCAGAAAGTAAGGTTTCTGCAAATTATAATAACCTGTCAAGATGAAATCTCATGACCAGGCAAGTGGTACCTTGGGCAGTCATGGGGCAATAAAAAGGACAAAAGAATAACCAAGAAAGAAACAGAAGAAATAACCAAATTCTCCAGAGGAACAAGATTAAAGACCAATGTCAAAATGATCACTTTTAATATAGAGACAGAGAAACTGAAAAGGAACAAAGGAGATAGAAGCAAAGAGACATGGGACTTCAGAATGACTACTGAAAAGAAGACCAGAAATTAGACTAGAGCCTGATAGTTAAACAAAGACTACAAAACAAATGTCAGAAAGATCAGATCTAGAGCAGAAAAGAAATGGAGTTGAGAAAGGTTTTTTATCTCCAAAGAAAACTAAAACATGCTGATTGCCAGTGAAACAGTTCATCATGCAGCTAGAGATCAGAGCTAAATTGAAGTTAGGAGAAATTCTGATAAAGCAGGTAGTGAAACACAATAGCTTGATGCATTGACCTAAACACCTAAACTTTTTGATGTGTGCTGATATTCCTAAGTCCTGAGTAGTGCTTTTATGCTAGTGACACTGAACTAGGCAAAGTATAGAGAAATAATAAGAGCCAAGTAAAACAAGAACAGAAAGATTCAAGTGCACAAGACTGGGAAAATCCAGGCTTGAGCTGACCTTCTTTTATATTGCTATATACTGTGCACAGACCATGTAACTGCTGCTGGCCCTAAAGTATTGTACAGTAAGCTATCCAATAGCAATAAGAGAGTGGGGACCTAGAAATACATGAGACAAACATAAGGTATGACATCAGAGTCTAGATTGCTCTAGACTTGTGCCATGTGAAGATGTGAAAGGGTCACATGATGTGACAAGGTGAAGAGCTACAGTAGTAAGATAATAAGTTCAAAAAGAGTAAAAATAAAAAAGTGCATTATAACAGGTAGGGGCAGAAATGTTAAAGACATATCCCATTCCTGATGTCCTTATTTGGTGAGCTTCAATACTGGTCTGATGAACAACTAGCTCCTTGTCCTCTTGACAGGGTGGGCCTAATGCAGGCCAAACATCTGAAGTGTACAAGGAGAAGGTTAGCTAGCCATATGGTTTTTAAATTGGAGGGATGCTATATAATTATCAGAAGGATAGGGGTCTGGGACTGGAAGCACAGAAGGAGTAGCCAGAGGGGTGGAGTGGACACAATCCAGGGATTTAGTGGTTGAAAAAGCTGGGGGATCAGAGCCTATGGGGGACCACCTGGTTGTGAACACCATTCAAGAGGTTAGTGGTTATCTTTGCTGAGAGATGAAGGAGCAGAACAAGCTCCTTTGTGACCTAGTCCAGATCAAGCTGGCAGAAGGTCATTGGGCTGGGTACATTGTGGCAGGGGGATCAATGGTTGTTCCTGTCAACCTTGAGGCTGAGGCTGAGTGGGAGGATGGTAGAGTGGCAGTCAAAGAGAATTGTCATATCCCAGACCTCCAACCCAAATTCTGACCCCATTCTGATCTGGCTTACAATTGGTCTTCACACCTAGTAAGCCACTCCAGCCCTCTGACTTGCCTTCAGGCAACTCTGGCCCTCCATTACCATTCCAGTCTTCTCCAGCTATGCATGTATGCTTCCTGCCCCTCAGCATTATACACTTCCCCAGGCTTCTGCTTCCACTCTGCCCCATTCTGCTTCCAGTCTATCTTTGCTCCAGTTAAGTACTACTCTAGTTCCCCTTTGTCATCTCCAGACCCTCCCAATATAACTCCATTACCATTCCCAGTCAGTTACCATTACCATCATTGTTACTATTTCTGTTCTGTTCCTGTTCCTTGCTTTCCCCTGTTTCATCCTGTCACCCTTCAGTTTCAGTCTGACATAATTGGACATTGTCTTCCCTGACATCTCCATTTGTTTCCTAGATATCTAGACATCTGCTTCACTTCTGAGTTTGCACTTGTCTCATTTCATTACACTCCTAGATAGTTCTGCCTTACTAAGGTATAAGTACTGTAGTTTTGTATCTTGTACCTCAGTACAAATATCAACAAAAACAACAGAAACACCCTCTTGTTGTCATCCTCACTCTGCTCAAGCCCTTGGGCTCACTCTAACCCTCTGGGTTACTCTGGAGTACCTCTGAGGCCAAGCGATATCCTCGAAGAAGTTACAAGGTCTCACCCCCATGACTAGGCTTGACTCTCCTTGTCCTGCCTGTCCCTTCTGTTGAGCATAGAGACAGCCTTATCACCCACTTCCAGCATCTATGTAAATCGAGACAATGGAGAAGTGCAAGGGCACATCACATAAGGTGAATTTGAGTTCCATTTGACCATTGAAACCCTTCCTAGATTCCCTCAGAGCTCTCTGGAGTCCCCTGGAGTTCTGATCTTCCTTCAGCATCAAGGGTTTTATTTAAAAAAGAAACTGGTTAAAAGTATACTCATCTTGGTATAGGTTTTAACAGTCTCTTTTTTAGTGGGATGAAAGTTTTAACAAGGATCCAGAGAAGTGAATGTTTCACTAAAAGTTGCTTGCTGGTCTTACCTCCTGTATATACAAATGACAGGTGTACTGATTGAATTGCATATTGTCTATGTGCTGCAGCAAGAGAAGGGAGATAAGCTACTTGGAAGAGAAATGGAGGCAATCAGAGGCAATCAGAGATGGGTGCAGTTGACATAGGTAGGGGTCAGTCACTGTATGAGTGGTAAGGGTGGTCAGAGGGGCAATTGGCACAGAGCACATCTGGTCATTGCATGAAGAGGGAGACAGTTGACCAGGTGGGCTGGGCACTGTGGCAGAAAAGACTAGAGATGGAACAGAGGGAGGTCAGAGGGACAAGCAATGGAACTAAGGAAAGGGCAAGAGTGCTAAATGACTGGATTGCTAGGTGTGATCAGTGGTTACCAGTATGGTCACTAGATGCTATCTCCTCCTCAAGGTCAATATTCCATTGTCAACTAAGAGACAGAAAACAAAGGGACCAGGGGCAGCACAAGATATGAAATGGAAATTATCCAGAAGTACCCAGAAAGACCAGAGGAAGGACAGAAGGAAAGGCCAACCAAAGGGATGGGCACAGGAATGGGGAGTTTCCAGGGAATGCAGAAAGAGCAGAAATATCCCCAAAGGAGAAGGAAAACCCAGGGAAAACAAAAGGACAAGTTCCCAGACAACAGATCAGAAGGAATGGGAACTGAAGGCAAGAGTAACAGGGTCATCAGAACAAGGCCAGAAGACCAAGGGATTCCCAGGAGACACAGAAGAGCAGAATGTCTACCAGGAAAAGAATATCCAGGGAAACAGAAGGACAGGTTCTGAGATAACATACAGAAAAATAAGAAAATACCCATGAGCAGGAACAGAGTCATCAGGAACAATGCCTGAAGAACAAGGATTTCCCAGGCAAGAGTTGGAGAGAACAGAGAGGTGCAGAGATAATTCCACAAAACAGATTTCCCAGAAGGGAACAGAGAGTGCCAATGGCACAGGGTTATAGGAAGGTGGCATATAAAACAATATAGTGTCATACAGAGGAAATCCAAGCAGGGACCCATATCAAACAGAAACAAAACTCAAACAACTGCAAGTAGGAAAGGAAAGGGTAATTGCAGTGCAGTCATGATGAAAGTATGAGCTTTTTGGGGATATGGAAAGGGACAGAGATTCCTGGAAAGGCAAGAGACTTTTGGCATGTAAGATGAAACATGGGGAGTGTGTTGGAGTGTAGAGGAAGAGGGGTTGTGCTTCTGAAGCCTGGTTGGTCAGCAAGGTGGATATACCTTAGCTGTAAGGATAAGGAAACAGATGGTGGGGATGCCATGGGTAAAGAGGAATGAAGGGTCAAAAGCTACAAGTTCAGAGAAGGTTGGAGGTGGTTGGAATTGTCTTCCCAGTAGGTGTATCAACAGATGAAACTGGCCTGCTACAGAGAGCAGAGCAACACAGAGACAACTGCACACTTAGGCAATGGAGTTGTAACTACCAGATAATAACAAAAAACTGTGGTTTGAGATCAGAGTTGGCTGAGACTGGAGTAATACAGAGCTATGGGGGGTGTGCAAGATGCTGGCATGTGTTATCCAGTGAACAGATGAGATACTACTCAATACCCAGGGTCAATGAACCACAGTGGGTGAGTTAGTGGTGTTCTAGAATAAGTGAACACAAACCATCCAGCAGAGGGTGATGCTAGGCATCAACAGAGTGAATCCAACAGTCTTTGTAGGGTATGTGGAGGTCCAATGGCTTGAGCAGAAGAGGCAAAATTGAAGGAGATGGAGAAGCATCAGAAAGAAGTGAAAGTGGGCAGAAAGGGGTCAAAGTGTTGGGGCTCCCAAATCCTAAATAGAACAAGGTACCCAATGGGGGTCATAATGATTGGAAGTGCACAGAAGTGTGGTGCCAGAGGTTGGAGAGACAAGGAGTACAGGTTTAATAGACTTGTTATACTTGGGAGGCCAGGTCTTGAAAGGCTAGAACTGATGGCCAGAAAATGGGTCACCTAGAAGTAGAGAACAGACATGAGAGGTTAATGACTGCCTATTGATAATTCTGGAGTGACTTGTCAAGAAAGGGGCTGGAAAACAGCTAGGGCATGCTTAGACTGCAATGGCAAAATCTAGGCATGAGAAGTTGGTCAGAATAGTCTGGAGTGACATGGGGTGGTTTTCCATCAAGAATTACCAGATGACAACAATATGTCAGAGGACCAGAGTCAGCTGCCAGAAAAGAATGGAAAAATGAAGGGAGTGGCACTCATAGATAGGAAACTATAACATAAGCTGCATTTGAGGATCCATGAGGACTGGTGACACTATATGATCATAGGGAGTCATAGCTGCTCTGGGGAGCCTGGAGTCAGGAATAGGGGAATGCCAGGGTCAGGAGTCAGAAGTTATGTCTAGGTGCATGTATTTTGAGCAACTGGGGCCAGTGACTGATGTCATAGAATGTCAGGGTGGCTCAGAGTGACTCAGAAGGTCAGGGGCAGTAAGAAGCTTGCATCATGTGAAGACTAGATCAACTTAGGGGTTGAATGCCCAGAAGAGCATGAGGTTGTAGTGGTGTCATTGGGGATCATATCCTGACAGATGGCACAAGAGATGGATCAAAGTTCTAGAGATCTCAGAGGGATCACCCATGAGTGCACCAAGCATGCAGGTGGTTCGGAGTTGAGTGTTGAAGATGGTCAAGGCTGATCCTGAAGTAAAGGCTTGGAGAAGTGCAAGTGAGAGTATGAATATACTGTTAAAACTTATTCCAGTAGGAAGATACTGTTAAAACCTATACTAGTATGAGTATACTTTTAAAACTAGTTCTTTCCTGAATGAAACCCTTGACACTGAAGGAAGGTCATAACTCCAGAGGGCTCCAGAGGGCTCCAGAGGAATCTAGGAAAGGTTTCATTGATTGAATGGAACTTGGCTTCACCTTATGTGGTGTGCCCTTGCACTTTCTGGTGTCTGATTTACATAGATGTTGGAGGTGAGTAAGAAGACTGTCTCTATGCTCAACAGGAGGGACAGGCAGGATGAGGAGAGTCAAGCCTAGTCATGGGGGTGGGACCTTGTAACTCCTTCAAGGATATTGCTTGGCCTCAGAGGTACTCCAGAGTAACCCAGAGGGTCAGAGTAAGCCCAAAAGCTCAATCAGAGTGAGAATGAAGACAAGGGGGCATTTATGTTGATATTTATACTGAGGTACAAGATACAAAACTACAGTACTTATACCTCAGAGAGGCAGAACTATCTAGGAGTGTAGTGAAGTGAGACAGGTGCAAACTCAAAAGTAAAGCAGATGTCTAAATATCTAAGAAACAAATGGAGATGTCAGGGAAGACAATATCCAATCATGTCAGAATGAAACTGAAGGGTAACAGGATGAAATGAGGAGGAGCAAGGAACAGGAACAGAATAGAAATAGTAACAATGATGGTATCAGTAACTAAGAGTGGGAATGGTGATGGAGTTATACCAGAATGGTCCAGAGATGACAAAATTGAACTAAGGTAGTACTTGACTGGAACTGAAATAGAACTGAAAACAGAATGGGGCAGAGTGGGAGCAGAGGCCCAGGGGAGCATATAATGCTAAGGGGTGGGAACCATACATGTGTAGCTGGGGCAGACTGGAATGGTGATGGAGGGCCAGAGTTGCCTGGAGAGAAGTCAGAGAGCTAGAGTAGCTTACTAGATATGAGAACCAATTATAAGCTGGGTCAGGATAGAGTCAGAACTGGGTCAGAGGTATGGAATATGACACAAAGGAAGATGTGGAGTAAGTTGAGGTCAATGATGTATTCTTGAACTTGGATAGAGGTGAGATTGCATTCTGGATGAATAGAGATGTTTGGATAATAGCCCATGTTAGTGAAGAAAGGGAAAGCACCTGTGGTAGCATTAGGGGTGTTGTTATAAGCAAACTCCATGAGGGGCAGGAGTTCAGACCAGTTATCTTGCTAGTAGTTGCAATAAACATGTAGATACTGCTCCAGAGTTTGGTTTATCCACTTAGTTTGACCATCACCTTCTGGATGGTAGCCAGAGGTGAAGTGGAGGCAGATGTTGAGGGCTTGATCCAGGAAACAGAAAAAATGGGAGACAAACTCAAAACCACAATCAGAGGTAATATGGGAGAGAATTCTGTGTTTGGAGAAAATATGAAGTAAGAAAAGTTTAGCAAGCTCTAGGAAGGTCACATTGTCATCTGTAGGGATGAAGATGCACTGCTTTGATAGATAATCTACAATAATGAGAATAGCAGTATGACCAGAGAAAGCAGGGAGTTGCTTGATGAAATTCATAGAAATGGAATTCCATGGCTTTTCTGGAATGGGAAGCTGTTTAAGGAAATCATAGGGCTTGTGATGGGGTACCTTGGTGCACATGCAAGCTGTACATGAAGAAACATACTTCTTAATAAAGACATGAATGCCTAGCCAGGTATATTCTCAGTGAATGAGTTCCAGTATCCAATTCTGACTGAAGTGCCCAGATAAGGGGTGGTTATGTTTATAACAGAGAATCTAGAGGCAATGGTTGAAAGCATCTAGAATGTAGGTGTGATTGTCCAGATGCAAGAAGCCTTCTAGGTCTTTTATTTAATAAGAGTTGGACAAGAGAGTGCTGGACAGGTGGGCAGAGGCAGTGGGATCAGATGGGAGTACTAAGAGGATGTCATGATGGAGAGTTTCAAGGTCAAAAAGGGATACAGACCAGAAAACTGGAACTGCTAAGGAAAAAGCCTGGAGAGATGCAGCAAGTTGCTCTTGCATGAACACAGGTGAGAAATTATGCAGATTAACATGGGCATAGTCATTATCTCCCTCTTTGGAATAAATTTCCCATTGTCTAGTCAATGCATCAGGTTTAGTATCTAAATAACCAGGGTGAAAATAGATTGTCAGATGAAACTGGGAAAGGAATTCCAACCAATAGGCTTGTTGGTGGATCAGAAGCTTGAATGTAGCAAAGTATTCCAGGTTCTTGTGATTAGTAACAATATTAACCAGAGTACTGGAACCTTCAAGTTAATAATGCCAGGTCTTAAAAGTAGTGAAAATGGCAAGAAGCTCCTTATTGTGGGTATTGTAGTTGAGTTCCAGCACAGTGAGTGTGCATGAATAGAAAGTGATGGAATGGACTTCATTGTCTGGGCACTGGAGTAAAAGAATACCTGTGATTGCATAGTTTAAAGCATCAGTCTCAATAATAAGAGGAGCATTGGGGACCCAATGGGTCAGAATAGGGGCAGAGGTAAAAGCATCCTTGAGGTGCTGAAAAGCAGCATGGCAGAAAGCATTAAAGTCCCAATGAGCAGACTTGTGGGTGAGGTGAGTCAGGGAAACAATGATGTTAGAGTAATCCCAGATAAAGCAGCAGTAAAAGTTAGTAAAACCAAGGAAAGACTAAATATCACAAACTTTATGAGGCTTAGGCCAATTGAGGATGGTTTGAACCTTGTCAGGGGACATGATAAGCCTCAAAGGAAAGAGCTGGTAGCTGAGGTATTCAGTTGAATCAGTATGGAATTCACATTTTTCAGGTTTGGCATAGTGGCTATGTTTCTGGAGGCAATAAAGGACTTCACAGACATGCTTGGTATGAGATGTCTGGTCAGCAGAGAAGATCAGGATGTCATCCAAATAAACAATTACAGGAACATTAAGAAGATCAGCAAAGAGAGAATTAATGAACTGCTGGAAAGCTGCAGGGGAATTGGTGAGCCTGAATGGCATGACAAGCCACTCATATGAGCCATAGCACATATGAAAGGAGATCTTCCATTCATTTCCCTCAGAAATGCAAACCAGATGGTAAGTGTGCCTAAGATTAAGCTTGATATGGATAGTGGCACAGCTCAGAGTGTCAAGGAGATTGGAGATGCACAGAAGAGAGTAGCAGTCTTTCTTTGTGATCTTGTTGAGTCCTCAGAAGTCTACACAAAGCTGGAGTAAGCCATTCTTCTTTCAAACAAAAAGAACTGGCATGGTGTGAGCAGATGAAGAAGGGCAGATGAATTCCATAGAGAGGTGTTTGTCTAAGAAGGTTCTGAGTGCTTCAAGCTCAGAGGGTGAAAGGGAGTAGGTGGTGTTGATAGACAGGAAGGTATTATTTTCCAAGTCAATCTTCAGGTCAAACTTGCAATGGGGGGCAAGGGTAGAAGCCTTACTCTTGCTAAACACATTGGAAAAGTCATGGTATTCCAGGAAAACACCAGAAAGATCAGCTGGAGGAAAGGCAATGGAGGCAGAGTGGAGATTACTTTCTGGGAGTCAGAGTTGCAGGCAGAATGGGACTAAGCCATCAAGGCTACAGGCATATGCAAATGTGAGCAAGCTGAGTAGCTCAATGGACAGAAGTCTGGGGTAAGAGAAACATGGTAAATCAGGGTCAGAGTCAGCATGGGTTGAAAAGACTGGGGGCTGTGGAGATGAGCTTGGGGATGTTGGCATGTTTGATTCAGATGATCAGAATGAGATACAACTTGATACCCAGTCAATCAATGAATTGTGGCTGGTAAGCCAGTTGTGTCCTAGAACAAGAGAACTAGATCCATTCAACAGAGTAACATAAAATGTCATCAGAATGATAACACTGGTTTTGAAACAAACAGAGAAATCAATGGCATTGGTAATCATAGAATTAGAAGTGCCATTGAAAATTTAGAGCTGCAATGGAGGAATGGAATAGGTCAGAAGGTTATATGTGCTAACTAAATTGGTGTCTACAAAACAGTCTAAAGACCCAGAGTCAATCAGGGCAGGAAATGGCAGAATGTCATGAGAGCCAAGGGTGACAAGAGACATAAGGGAATCATGATAAGAAAGAGCAGACATGTTAAGTCTAACCTCCAGTAAAGCATGGGAAGGATCAACACAATCTCCAGCCTGTGCAGAGTCACAGAGGCTGCAGACTATTTTTTCACCTCTAAAGCAGAGGCCTTTAGTTTAGTTTCTGGAGCAGAGGTCTTGGTGGCACAAGCTTTGGCTGCCTTGGAGGAAAATCTGGGGCAGTCCTTTGCTATATGCCCAGTGATACCACAGAACATACAGAGGTGATTTTTCAAGCAATGTTTGCATTCTTCAGCTGTGAGTTTATCATCCTTACCAAGCTTAGATAATAAGTCTTGCCTCTGGGGGGCAGATGTCTTGAAGGAGCCAGAGAAACTGGCTGACTTATTCTTCAACTCCTTGATTTCAGAGGTCAAAGCAAAAGAAGCAGAGGGTTTGTCAGATGATTTGAGTAAACTAGATAACTTCCCTTGGCAGCTAATTTCATATTGATGCTTCCAATAGTGAACATTGAGGATCTGGGTGAGTTGCTGAAGTTCACTGAGGGTGGGGGATTTGCCAACACAGGAGATATCATCTTTGATGCAATCTAAGAGGCTGTTATAAAAGTAATGCCAAAGTGCACCATCTCTATATCTCTGAATTTGTGATGTGATTCTGTTGAACTCTATCATATACTTGTTGATTTGTTGACCATCCTTCATGGCCAACTGGTCCAACTGGATTCTGCATCTCCAACCAGGTTGTGCAGTCTGAAGTTAGTCTGAAGCTCCTAGACAAACTCCTTATAGTCATCCATTTAGAGTGGGTGTAGATGTCATATCCCATGCCAATGGATCAACTCTGCTATGTCTCTGATGCAACTCCAGTTGCTTTTATGCTTTAAGCTGCATGTTTCCTAGTTCCCTTTACCTCTGTCTTTTCCTACCTAACAATTGATTACAACTTTACCTATGCTAACTCCATACCATTCTGATACAACTCCATTGTTTCTCCGACCTTACTTTCTGTTCCTGTCCCTTTGTGTCATGCTTCTCCCTGTTATCACTTAGTTTCAGTTTGACATTATTCAACATTGTCTCCTCTAACATCTCCATTCATATCCAGGATGCATTGGTACCTGCTTTGCTTATGAGACAACTCCTTTTATATCTCCATTCCCTTCTTAGATAATCTGCCTCCCTGAGATATAAGTACTGTAGTTCTGTATCTTGTACTTCAGTTTGAATATCAACCATAACACAACATTATGATCCCCCCCAGACCCCTCCTGCCTCACAACTTGACATTGTACCCTACCCTAAGTCCCTCAACTTACTCCATAACTTGATATTATGCCTCTTGTTGGGAAAAAGCCCTATGGCCTATCCCAGACCTCTGATAGTTTCTGACCCCTCTGTAAATCAGGTCACTTGGTACTAGCATAAGGGTACACCACATAAGGTAAAGCCAAGCCCTGTCCACTCCGGAGTTATCTGGAGTACCCATAAAGTACATTGAAATGTTTATAACAGTATATTCAAACTCCTGCTTGTGCTAATACTGCTATCATGTCTATCCATGTAACCAGAGCTCACTCCCATGCTATTCTAGATCCATTCAAGAGTTTCTCTGCTCACTGCGCACCAGGCTCAGCCTCACAGGCTCCTGCTCCCTCCCACTCATTCATACCTAGTGCTCTAGTTGATAAAGCCCCTGATGGTTCCAAGGTTCCTCAACCTCCCCATACCCCTGACAACCATGGTGCCCAGCCAGGAGTATTAGATGAACCCAGAGATGACTCCTTCAATGGGTATTCCAATATTTCAGAGGATGACCCTAAACCTTTTCCAGACCCAGAACCTATTCCCATTCACCATGACACTATCACCAATCTCACTAGCACCATTCATGGATTAGCTTGCTCTTCCTGTCATACCCCTGAAACATCACAGCATACCAAAGTACAGGAACCAGACCAGTTTGACAAAACTGATCCCTGGAAGCTCCGCATTTTTCTGATGCAATGTGAATTAAATTTCCAGGATCATCCCAAAGCCTTTGCCAATGACAAAGCCAAGGTCACTTATGCTCAGTTCTACCTTAAGGGCATGGCATTGGAATGGTTTGAGCCTGACCTCCTTCTTACTGAAGACCCTGACTTCTGCCCCTTGTAAATGGACAATTATAAGGAGTTTGTTCAGGAACTCCGGACCAACTTCGGACCCCATGACCTGGTTGGAGATGCAGAGCACCAGCTAGACCAGTTGACTATGAAGGATGGTCAACAAATCAACAAATATATAGTTGAGTTTAACAGAATTGCATCTCAAGTCCAGGATTATGGAGAAGGTGCCCTTTACCACTATTTCTATAATGGTCTTCCAGACTGCATCAAAGATGACCTTTCCCATGTTGGCAAGCCACTGACACTTATTGAGCTGCACCAGCTGGCCCAGACCATTGACACTCATTACTGGGAGCACAAATCCAAAATCAGCTGACAAGGGAAGTTGTCTCATCTGTTCAAGTCCTCTGATAAACCCACTGTATCCTCTGCTTCAACCTCCAGCTCTAATGAATCAAGGAACAAGTCAGCTACTTACTCTGGCTCCTCCAAGTCATCCATTCCCCAGAAACAGAACTTATCATCCAAGCTTGGTAAGGATGGTAAGCTTACTACCAAAGAACATAAGCATTGACTGAAGAATCACCTCTGTTTGTTCTATGGTATCATGGGGCATATAGCAAGGGACTGCCCCAAGTCTTCCTCTAAGGCAGCCAAAGCTCATGCTGCCAAAACCTCTGCTCCAGAAACCAAACTGGAGGCCTCTATCTCAGAGGTGAAAAAATAGTCTGCAGCCTCCATGACTTCACACAGGCTGGAGGTTGCATTGATCCTTCCTGTGCTTTACTGGAGGTTAAACTTAACATGTCTGTTCTTTTAGATAATACTTCACTTATGCCTCTCATCACCCTTGTTTCACAAGAAATTCCTCCATTTTCCACCCTGATTGACTCTGGTTCTTCAGATTGCTTTATAGACACCAAGTTAGTCAGTACTTACAATCTTCCAACTTATTTCATTCCTCTGTTGCAGCTCCAACTGTTTGATGGCTCTTTCAATTCTATGATTACAAATGCCATTGATCTTTCTGTTTGTTTTGAAACTGGTGATATCACTCTGATGACATTCTATGTCACTCTGTTGGATGGATCTAGTTCTTTTGTTCTGGGACACAACTGGCTTGCCCACTACAATCCATTGATTGACTGGGTATCAAGTTGTATCTTATTCCAATCATCCAAATCAAACATGCCAACACCCCTGAGCTTACCTCTGTGGCCTCCAGTTTCTCTGATCCAAGCTGACTTCAAACCTGATTCACTGTGTTCCCATGACCACAAACCTCTGTCAATCAAGCTACTCAGCTCATCAGCATTCACACATACCTATAGCCTTGATGGCTCAGTCCCATTCTATCTGCAGCTCCAATCCCCAGAGAGTCATCTCCATTTCACTTCCATTGCTTCTCCTCCAGCTGATCTTTCCAGCATTTCTCAGAAATACCATGACTTTGCTGATGTGTTTAGCAAAAGCAAGGTATTTACTCTTGCCCCTTACTGCAAGTTTGACCTAAAGATCAATCTGGAAGAAGGCACCTCACTGTCTGTCAGCACCACCTATTCCCTGTCACCCTCTAAGCTTGAAGCACTCAGGACTTTCCTAGATGAACATCTTGCTACTGGGTTCATCTGATCCTTCGCATCTGCTCACACTGCTCCTGTCCTTTTTGTCTAAAAGAAGGACAAATCCCTCTGGTTGTGTATAGATTTCTGAGGACTTAATAAGATCACAAAGAAAAACTGCTACCCCCTTTCATGCATCTCCAATCTCCTTGATGCTCCAAGCCACACAACCATCTATACCAAACTTGACCTTAGGCATACTTATCATTTAGTTCACATTGCTGAGGGTAACAAGTGGAAAACCTCTTTCTGTACATGCTATGGCTCCTATTGGTGGCTTGTCATGCCATTTGAGCTTACCAATGCCCCTGCAGCTTTTCAGCAGTTTGTCAATTCTATCTTTGCCAATCTTCTTGATGTTTTAGTGATCATTTATTTGGATGATATTCTAATTTTCTCCACTGACTGGACATCTCATACTGAGCATGTCCACAAAGTCCTCCACCACCTCCAGAAGCATGGCCTCTTTGCCAAACTCAAGAAATGCAAATTATATACTGATTCCACTAAGTATCTTGGATACCTGCTCTCTCCTTCCAGGCTTACAATGTTCCCTGAAAAGGTTCAATTCATTCTGGATTGGCCTAAGTCTCACAAGATTAGGAATATCCAGTCCTTCCTCAGTTTTACTAACTTCTATCACCACTTCATCCAGGACTACTCCAACATTGTCATTTCCCTGACTTGCCTCATTCACAAGTCTGCTTATTGGGATTTTGACACTTCTTGTCATGCTGTTTTCTAGTACCTCAAGAATGCTTTTACTTCTACTCCTATTTTGACCTATTGGGTCTCTGATACTCCTCTTATCATTGAAACTGATGTTTCCAACTATGCAATCGCTGGAATCCTCTCACTCTGGTGCCTGGATGACAAGGTCTTCCCTGTTACTTTCTATTCACATATGCTCACTGTGCCAGAACTTAACTATGACACCCATAATAAGGAGCTTCTTGCTATTTTCACTGCATTCAAGATCTGGCATCATTACCTTGAAGGTTCTGGTTCTCTGATGGATGTTATCACTAATCACAAGAACTTGGAATATTTTGCTACATCTAAACTTCTGACCTGCCAACAAGCCTAGTGGTCAAAGTTTCTCTCTCAGTTTAATCTGATCATTTATTTTTGCCCTGGCCATTTAGGTGCTAAACCTGATGCTTTAACTAGATGATGGGATGTCTATCCCAGTAAAAGAAATGGTAACTATGCCCTCATCAATCCACATAACTTCTGACCCATGTTCATGCAGAAACAACTTACTGTGTCTGAAACACAACTAAAGATGCATTGACCTAAACCTAACACCTAGCCTTGGTGTGTGCTGATCTTCCTAAGTCCTAAGTAGTGCTTTTATGCTAGTGGCACTGAACTAGGCAAAGTGTAGAGAAAATAGTAAGAGCCAAGTGGAACAAAAACAGAAAGGTTCAAGTGTGCAAGACTGGGAAAATCCAGGCTTGAGCTGACCTTTTTTTATATTGCTACAAATTGTGCACAGATCATGTAACTAGTGCTGGCCCTAAAGTATTGTACACTAAACTATCCAATAGTGATAAGAAAGCAGGGATCTAGAAATACATGAGACAAACAGGAGGGATAATGTCAGAGTCTAGATTGCTCTAGACTTGTGCCATGTGAAGATGTGAAATGTAAAATGGTGAAGAAGTGAAGAGGTGAAAATGTAAAAATGTGAAATGGTCACATGATGTGACAATGTGAAGAGCTACAGTAGTAAGATGATAAGTCCAAAAAAAGTAAATTTGAAAAAGTGCATTATAACAGTGTCCCTTTGGGCTTTCTCCCTAGCATCTCTAGTATTCTGATCTGTATCCCTCTTTAACATCAAAACCCTCCATTGTGACATCATCTCAGCACTCCCTTCTAACTCCACCACCTCTATCCACTGTTCCAGTATCCTCTCATCTGACTCTCATTGGTCTAGAGATCCAGGAGGTTTCTTGTGTCTGAACAATCACATTTATGTCTCTGATGCTTCCAACCTCCACCTCCAGGTCCTCTGCTACAAGCATGACCACCCCTTATCTGGACACTTCAGTCAGAATTGGACACTGGAGCTCATTCACCAAGAGTATATCTGGCCTGGCATTCAAGCATTCATCAAGGAATACATTTCTTCATGTACAGCTTGTGCCCATGCCAAGGTATCCCATCACAAACCCTATGGTTTCCTCAAGCAGCTCCCCATTCCAGAAAAGCTATGGAATTTCATTTCTATGGATTTCATTGAATAGCTCCCAGCTTCCTCCAGTCACTTCATTATTCTTGTTATTGTAAATCATCTATCAAAGCAGTGCATCTTCATTTCTATAGACAACAAGGTAATCTCCCCAGAGCTTGCTAAACTTTTCTTACTCCATGTGTTTTCCAAACATGAAGTTCCCTTCCACATTACCTTTGATTAAGGTTCTGAGTTTGTTTCCCATTTCTTCTGTTCTCTGGGTCAAGCCCTCAATATCCATCTCCACTTCACCTTTGGGTATCATCCAGAGGGTGACAGTCAAATCAAGTGAATGAACCAAACCCTGGAGCAGTATTTATGCATTTATTGCAACTATCAGCAGGACAACTGGTCCAAACTCCTGCCCCTTGTGAAGTTCACTTATAACAACACCTCTAATGCTACCACAGATGTTTCCCCTTTTTTTGCAAACAAGGGCTACCAGCCAAATATCTTCATGCACCCAAAATGCAATCTCATCTCTACCCAAGCTCAAGAATACACCATAGACCTTGACTCTCTCCATGCCTTCCTTTATGAAGAAATAGCTGCTGCCCAAGTCAGATACCAAGAATCTGCAGATGCCCAATGATTTCCAGCACTGGACTTTAAAGTAGGTGACCAGGTATTTATCAAGGCTAAGTACTTTAGAACTACACAGCCTTCCAAGAAACTCACCAAAAAGAACTTAGGTCCTTATTCCATTATCACTCAGGCAGGCTTACTGTTCTTCATACTCTGTCTTTTGAAGAACATAAAGTCCATTCATCTGGTCTTTCATGTTTCTTAACTTGAACCCTCTGTCCCCAACATAATCCCAGGTCATGTGCAATTACCTCTACCCCCAGTTGAGATCAATGGTGAACCAGAGTTTGAGATTTCTGAAATCCTAGACTCAAAGATAGATCATAGGTGAAGGAACTGCAAATTACTATATTTGGTTAAGTGGTTAGATTATGAGGATACTGATGAGAAGATCTCATGGCCCCTTGCCACTGAATTAGGGCACACTTCTGAGATCATTGAGGAGTTTCATCTCTGTTATCCAGACAAATCTGGGCCATCTTATAATTAACCAACTGTGTAGTGGATCTAGTGATCTAGTCACAAGACCCTCTACCTATTCTAAGATCACCTTTTCAATCACCTTGTCTACCATGGAAATTTCGCCAACCTCTGCACAAAGTTCTGACAGCTCTGCTGCCACCTCATCCACCTCCCTATCCTTGCTCCCTGAACTCCTGGCTTCTCTGATCTCCTCAACCTATGCTATTCCCAATACATCAACTAGCTACTCTAGCAGCTAGTTCTTGTGTTTGGCCTCTTGCCATACCTTCCAGCCCACCTTCCTTATTAACACCTCCATCAGATAACAGCCCTTAGCCACCTGCCAAAGACCCTCCTCTGTCTCCTCTGAGTCTGCCCTGCTATTGGGCACCCCTTCCTCTCCCACCTTCCATCTCCACTTTCTCTCCAGCTTCTTCTGGCCAGGATGGTCACACCTTATCTTTGCCTCTATACAGGCAAGGCATGATGTTGACTTGCTCAGGCCCACCTGGCACTCCAGTTCCTGGTTATCACACCTCTGGTACCTCAGTCCCTCTTCTGCTCTCCTCTTGCCATTGCCACTACTTGACCCCACCTGGGCTTGGTGAAGTTTCTCCACCTAAGCCAGTTTTTGAGTACTAGATTCTGACCCCATTTCCAATACTCACCAGTTTCTGAACCACCACCACTGCTTTCTGAGCCTCCTCCACTTTCTTCTAAGCCTCCTTCTCTCTCCTCACTTTTCCCCACTGCTTCTGCTTGATGTACTTCATATCACCAAGCTCCTCTTCATCTTCAACACACTCCTCCAGGTGCTCCTCAGACCAGGTGTGAATGTTGGTGAATGAAGACATGATAAGGGATACTAGTGTGGAAGTCTCTGGGGTGGTATTTGCTTTTATGGTTTTCTGGCCAGCTAAATCCCAATGCCTGCTCTGCTCACTTATTCATTAAGAGCACATGCTTCACAGCCTTCAGTGGTTCAGGCCTTAAGAGGGGAATACTGTCACATCCTGTGCCAATGGGTCAACTCTGCTATGTCTTTAATGCAACTCCAGTTGCTTTTATGCTTTAAGCTATATGTTTCCTAGTTTCCTTTACCTCTGTCTTTTCCTACCTAACAATTGATTACAACTTTACCTATGCTAACTTCATACCATTCTGATACAACTCCATTGTTCCTCTGACCTCACTTTCTGTTCCTGTTCCTTTGTACTGCACTTCTCCCTGTTATTACTTAGTTTCAGTTTGACATTATTTAACATTGTCTCCTCTGACATCTCCATTCATATCCAGGATGCATTGGCACCTGCTTCACTTATGAGACAACTCCTTTCATATCTCTGTTCCCTCCTTAGATAATCTGCCTCCCTGAGATATAAGTACTG
>JBBPKN010001221.1:0-11347 GCA_038089275.1 Pulveroboletus cf. rosaemariae | reverse complement strand
ATTATCTGATAGCTACAACTCTGTTGCCTAAGTGCATATTAGTCTCTGCATCACTCTGCTCTCAGTAGCAGGCCAGTTTCATCTGTTGATATATCTACCAGGAAGACACTTTTATCTGCCTTCAACCTTTTCTGGACTTGTAGCATTCAACCCTTTGTTCTTCTTGTCCTTGGCCTGTCTGCCACCTATTTTCTTTATCCTTGCAGTTTTCAAGGCATACTTACCTTTCTGTCCAACAAGGCTTCAGAAGCACCACCTCTCTTTCTCTGCACTCTGACACACTCACTGTGTTTCATCTCACACACTCAAAGTCTTCTCATACTCTCTGGGCATCTTTGTTCCATTTTATTTCCTTAGAAAGCTCATCATTCTGTTATGACTGTGCTGTGATTACCCTTTCTTTCCCTACTTGCAGTTGATTGAGCTTTGTTTCAGTTCCTTATTGGTATCTGCTTGGATTTCCTCTGTATGGCACTATATTGTTTTCATTGATGTGCCTTCTCCCTATAACCCCCTCTGATTGCCTTTGGCATTCTCTGTCCCTTTCTGGAAAACCTTTGTTGTAGAATTCTCTCCACATCTCTCCATTCTCTCTGACTCCTGCCTAGGAAATTCTTGCTTTTTGGGCACTGTTTTCTGATGACTCCATTCCTGCTTGTGGGTTTTTCCTTACCTTTTCTATTATGTTGTCTTGGAACCTGTCACATCCCATGCCAACAGGCCAACTCTGCTATGTCTCTGGTGCAACTCTGGTTACTTTTATGCTTTAAGCTGCATATTTCCTAGTTCCCTTTACCTCCATCTTTTCCTATCTAATGATTGTTCCAAATTTACCTATGCTAACTCCATACCATTCCAATACAACTCTGTAGTTCCTCTGATCTCACTTCCTGTTCCTGTTTCTTTGTGCCTTGCTTCTCCCTGTCATCATTTAGTTTCAGTTTGACATTATTCAATGTTATCTCCTCTGACATCTCCATGTGTATCCAGGATGCATTGGCACCTGCTTTGCTTATGAGACAACTCCTTTCATATCTCTGTTTCCTCCTTAGATAATCTGCCTCCCTGAGATATAAGTACTGAAAGCTCCATATCTTGTACTTCAGTTTGGATATCAACCATAATATAATGTTACAATCCCCTCAGGCCCCCTTCTGCCTCATAACTTGATGTTGTGCCCTACTTTAAGTCTCACAACTTACTTCACAACTCAATATTGTACCTCTTGTTGGGAAAAGCCCTATAGCCTATCATAGACCTTCAATAGTTTCTGACCCCTCTGTAAATCAGGGCATCCAGTACTAGTATAAGGTGTCATATCCTGGACCTCCAACCCAACTCTGACCCCATCCTGATCTGGCTTACAATTGGTTTTTGTACCTAGTAAGCTACTCTAGCCCTCTGACTTCCCTCCAGGCAACTCCAGCCCTCCATCACCATTCCAGTCTTCCCCAGCTATGCACATACACTTTCTGCCCTTCAGCATTATATGCTCCCCTGGGCTTCCACTCCCACTCCACTCCATTCCACTTCTAGTCTATCTCTGCTCCAGTTAAGTACTATCCTAGTTCCCCTTTGTCATCTCTGGACCATCCCAGTATAACTCCATTACCATTACCAGTCTCAGTTACCATTACCATCATTATTACTATTCCTGTTCTGTTCCTGTTCCTTGCTTCCCCTGTTTTATCCTGTCACCCTTCAGTTTCAGTCTGACATGATTGAACATTGTCTTCCCTGACATCTCCTTTTATTTCCTAGATATATAGACATCTGCTTTGCTTCTGAGTTTGCACTTGTCTCACTTTGTTACACTTCTAGATAGTTCTGCCTCACTGAGGTATAAGTACTGTAGTTTTGTATCTTGTATCTCAGTATGAATATCAACAAAAACAACAGAAACACCCTCTTATCATTGTCCTCACTCTGCTTGAGCCCTTGGGCTCACTCTGACCCTCTGGGTTACTCCAGAGTTCCTCTGAGGCTATGTGATATCCTTGAAGGAGTCATAAGGCCTCACCTCCATGACTAGGGTTGACTCTCCTTGTCCTGCCTGTCCCTCCTGTTGAGCATAGAGACAGCCTTCTTACTCACCTCTGACATCTATGTAAATTAAAACACCAGAAAGTGCAAGGACACACCACATAAGGTGAAGCCAAGTCCCATTTGATCATTGAAACCCTTCCTAGATTCCCCTGGAGCCCTCTGGAGTTCTGACCTACCTTCAGCATCAAGGGTTTCATTCAAAAAGGAACTGATTAAAAGTATACTCATCTTGGTATAGGTTTTAATAGTCTCCTTTTATTGAAATGAAAGTTTTAACATAAGGGCACACCACATAAGGTGAAGCCAAGCCCCATCTACTCCGGAATTATCTGGAGTATCCCCAGAGTATGTTGTAACTTTATAACAGAACCTGTCCTTCCATTTTCCCTGGGAATTCTTTTCCTGGAGACATTCTGCACTTCTGTGTCTTCTGGGAATCCTGCTTATTTCTCTGGACCTTCCTTTGAACCCCTCTATTGTTCTCTGCCCTGGGAATCCCTTGATTTTCTGGCCTGGTTCCTAATGACTCTGTTAACCTTTGCCTTTTATTCCCTTTTTCCTCTTATCTGTTGTCCAAAAATATGTTCTTTTGTTTTTCTGGGTTTTTCTTTTCCTTTGAGGACATTTCTGCTCTTTCTGTGTTCCCTGGGAATTCTCTGTTTCTATGTCTGTCCTTTTGGTTGGCCTTTTCTTCTGGCCTTCCTCCCATCTCTCCAGATACTTTCAGATATCTTTTACTTTGCACTTTGTGCTGCCTCTGGCCCCTTTTTATTTCCTGTCTCCTAGTCAATAATAGGATGTTGACCTTGAGGAGGGGATAACATCTAGTAATAGCATCTAGTGACCACACTAGTAACTGCTGATTACACCTAGCAATCCACAACTTACCAGTCATCTAGTGCTCATGCCCTTCTCTCAGCCCCATCACTCATTCCTCTGACCCCCCTCCATTCCATCTCTGATCCCTTCCACCACAGTGCCCAGCCCACCTGATCAACTGTCTACCTCTTTGTGCAATGACCAGACTTGCTCTGTGCTGATTGCCTCCTCTGACTACCCTTACCACTTGTGCAGTAACTGATCTCTACCCATGTTGACTGCATCCATCTCCAATTACATCCAATCACCTTTGTCCCTCTTCTGAGTAGTAACTAAGCTCTGCTCCTGTAAAACATTACACTACTCTTCAACTTGGGTTCCTCTTTCCCTCCTTACAGTGGCACACACAAATGCAGTACATTTCTGACCTGAATAAAGTTCACTTTTGTTATATAGGGGAGGCAAGACCAATGAGCAACCCTCAATGCAATACCCACTCCTCTGGGTTCTCTCTGACCTTCACTCTGCAGTGCTTCTGCTCTGCCTCAGCCTTGAGGTCAACCATGATGACCCTTGGTCCCCCTGCCACAATGTACCCAGCCCAATGTCTCTCTGCCAGTTTGATCTGGACTAGGTCATGAAGAAGCTTGTTCTGCTTTTTCATTTCTCAACAAAGATGACCATTGATCTCACAAATGGCATCTGCAACTAGGCAGTTCCCCATAGGCTCTGACCCCCCACCTTCTCTGACCACTGAACCCCTGAGTTGTGCCTGCTTTGCCCCTCCAGCTACTTTTTCCATGCCTCTGGTCCTAGATCCCTGTTCTTCTGATAATTGTATAGTAGTGTTTCAATCTAGAACCATATAGCTGGCTAGTCTCCTCCTTGTACATTTCAGATGTTTGGCCTGCATCAGGCCTACCCTGTTATGGGGATGAGGAGCTAGCTGTTCATCAGACCAGTATTGGAGCTCATCAAATAAGGACATCAGGAATGGGATGTGTCTTTGACATTTCTGCCCCCTACCTGCTTTATTAGAATCTGACCCAACTCTGATTTAGCTCCAATCTCTAGCTGCATGATAAACTGTCTCACTGGCAATTATCATGTTTCAGCTCTATTTGGAGATAAGAAATCTTCCTCAACTCTATTCCTTTCCTGCCCTAGATCTGACCCTTTCAACATTTGTTTTGGATATTGTGTTTGACTATTGGGCTCTAGTCTAATTTCTGATTTTCTCTCTGGTAGTCTTTCTGAAGCCCCTGTGGCTCTCACTTCTGCCCCCCTTTGTTTCTTTTCAATTTCTCTGACTCTATTTCAAAAGTAACCATTTTAACACTGGTTTCTAATCCTATTCCTCTAGAGAATTCAGTTAATTATTCTGTTCTCTTCTTGGTTGTTCTTTTGTTCTCCTTATCACCCCATGACTGCCCAAGGCACCACTTGCCTGGTCATGAGACTTCATCTTGACAGATTCTTGCAATTAGTAAAAACCTTACTTTCTGGGATTACTCTGTCTTTTCTCTGAACTTGTTTACTCAAGGTTCACAAGGCCTTTACTTAAGTAGTCTGATGTCCCTTTTCATATTCTAACTCCCAGCCCCCAAGCCAATTTCAAACTCCAACCTCTGTTTATGAAGATGCTAACTAGAGCTATTACCACTCTACTCTAGTATCATTATATCTTCATCTTTCCCTCTCTCCACTTCCTTCCAAATCTCCATCCTTAGTTCTACCATCTTTTTTGCCACCTCTTTCTCTTCACCATCCTCTAGCCCACTCTCTGCATCCTCTCTGCTCACTTTCCATGTGGAATTGAGGATATTGACCAGCTGCTCTAGCAGCCAGTTCTCTCTCCTCATTTTCCATACCACCCTGTCCCCCATCTTCCATATGGTTGCTGCCAGCAGGTGACAGCCCTCTGCCACCTGCTCAGTTCCACCCTCTGCTCCTTCTGAGCATGCCCTTTTCTCAGGCTGCTTCTTCTCTGTATTCCTCTGTTGCTGCTTTTACACTGGCTTCTTTTTTCCTGGGCACTTGCATCTTGCCTTGGCCTCTTGGCAGGTCAAGCACAACATGGACTTTCCCATGCCCACCTTGCACTCCATCCCCCTATCCTTGCACTTCCAGCATGTCAATGCCTTCTTCACCATCTGCTTTCCCTTGTTGTTGCTAGGCCTCACCTGGGCCTGCACTTATGCTGCCTGATGGTATTAGGTTATCTGTTCTTAGGTGAATAACTGCAGTACTTATCTTTTCTTGGGCAGCCACCTCTGTCATCCACTGGGCCCTCTCAGCCTTCTCAGCTTGCCTTTGAGCAGCCTCCTCTGCAGCCTTCTAGGCCTTTTCCACCCTCCTCTGCTCTTTTTCTTTCCTTGCCTTTGTGTGCCTCTTGTGCTCAGTGTATTTGGTATCACTCAATACCTTATCATCATTGGTGAGCTCCATGAGCCACTCATCTGTCCATGTCATGATGTTGTTAAAGGCAGCCATGTTGTTGTAATAATGGAAGGATAAGTTACCATGAAGTCCCTATTTTTATTCATGAGCAAGCCAAAAAACTCTGCTTTTCCACTCTATTGTCACTAAACAAGGTCACATGCTTGTTATCTCCACTCCCTCTGCTCTATCTCCCCAATGTTATTAAATGTGCAATCACATGCCAGTATCTTCCACACTCTGGGCCAATGGCCTTCAAGGGTTCAGGCCTAAAGGGGAGATACTGTTATATTCTGTACCTCTGACCCAATTCTAATCCAATCTCAACCTGGTTTATAACTGGTTCTTGCATCCAGTAAGCCAATCTAGCTATTTGACTCCCCTCCAGGCAACTCCAGCCCTCTGTCACTATTCCATTCCACCCTAGCTATGTGTGTATGCTTTCTGCTTTTCCATCAGTATATGCTCCTCCAGCCCTCTACTCCCACTCTGCCCTATTCTGGTTTCAGTCCTATCTCTGTTCCAGTTAAGTATTACCTTAGTTTTACTTCACCTTCTCCAGACCACTCCATTATAACTCCATTCTAGTCCTGCTCTCAGTTATTGTTACTATTTCTGTTTCCACTTCTGTTCCTTATTTCACCTCTCACTTCTTTCTGTTATCTCTCAGTTTCAGTCTGATATGATTGGACGTTGTCTTTCCTGACATCTCCATTTGTTTCATAGATATTTAGACATCTGCTTTGCTTCTGAGTTTACACCTGTCTTACTTCACTATACTCCTAGATAGTTCTGCCTTTCTGAGGTATAAGTACTATAGTCCTGTATCTTGTACCTCAGTACAAATATTGACATAAATACTCCCTTGTTATCATTCTCACTCTATCTAAGCCCTTAGGCTCACTCTGACCCTCCAGATTACTCCAGAGCACCTCTGGGGCCAAGCAATATTTATAAAGGAATTATAAGATCCCACCCTTATGACTAGGCTTGACTCTTCTCATCTTACCCATCCCTCTTGTTGAGTGCTGAGACAGCCCTTTTCCCCACCTCTGACATCTATGTAAATTGGGACACTGGAAAGTGCAAGAGCACACCACATAAGGTAAAGCCAAGTCCCATACAATCAATGAAATCCTTCCCAAATCTCTTCAGAAGTCTCTGGACACCCCCAGAGTTTCTGAAGTATAACCTTCCCTCAGGTTCATGCATCACTAAGGCACTGGAACCTGACCTTTGCCCTCTAGCCATAAGGGCTTCATTCAGGAAGGAGATTGGTATACATTTTAACAATTAGCTAGATTGTCTTTTATTTGCCAAGTTTGATCATTTTCACTATATCCTGTCCAATAAACAAGATATTCCAATTTGCCTTTGCAAACCTGAGAATCAACTATATGGTCAACCTTGTATTCTTTGTGACCTTCTTCTGTGATAATGTCATATCCTGTACCTCCAACCCAATTCTGATCCAGCTTATAAACTGGTTCTTATACCCAGTAAGCCACTCTAGCTCTCTGACTCCCCTTCAGGCAACTCCAGCCCTCCATTACTATTCCATCCCACCCCAGCTATGCATATATGCTTCCTATCTTTTCATTGGTACATGCTTCCCCAGCCTCTGCTCCTGCTCTGCCCTATTCTGTTTCTATGTTCTATCTCTGTTTCCAGTTAAATTCTACCTTAGTTTTACTTTGCCTTTTCCAGACCACTCTGCTATAACTCTGTACCTAGTGTTATGGTGTTGGACTCTGTATGACTCATCTAAACCCAAATGGTATCAGTATGGCCTTGAAGGGGTGTGTTGGTCTTATTGTCAGATTCAGATTGAATAGAAAGAGGGTATTGGACTTAGGGTAGCAAGATCTGAGGAGCCATAGCACTGGTCATCAGAGAAATAGCCTATATTGCAAGGCACAATCTAGAATATATGATATACAAGATAACAAGTAGTTAAGGCTGGGAAGCCTTAACACAGAATTACAAGCTACTTAAACTATTTCAGGATACACACAGACCACCCAGTGGCTCCAGCACAATACTAAATAAGGAAATAGGGCATAAAGCATGCTTACTGAGAATATGACTAATGGGCCATGCAGATAAGGTGTGTATCAAGGGAAAGGCTATATAGAATAGAAGGAAAGGGTTTAGAGTTAGCAGAAATTAAATCATACCCTTAGTTATAAGGCCAAGGATATCCCATCTAGAGATCTGCCATGATTGTATCTGACCCTTATTTGGATTGAGATCAGATTCATTGAAGATATGGATTAGAAGATAATCCTGTTATCTAAGATACTAGATTCAACCATAAGCTATGCTCAAATCCAAGGAGAACTCTGAATAAACAACTTAACCATATTCTAGGGTTTATCCTCATTTGGCAATAAAGTCTCATGGTCACATGCTTGTTATGTGACACTTCTGCTAGTGAACTATTTGTTTGTAACACCTAGTCCCACTCTCAGTTACTATTAATATTAATATTTCCATTCCTATTTTATGTTTTTCCTTACTTCTTTCTGTTATCTCTTAGTTTCAGTCTGACATGATTGGACATTGTCTCCCCTGATATCTTCATTCATTTCTTAGATATTTAGATATCTGCTTTACTTCTGAGTTTATACCTGTCTTACTTTGCTATACTGTTAAAACTTTTATTCCAATAGAAGAAGACTGCTAAAACATATATTAGGACAGGTATATTTTTAACCAGTTCATTGCTAAATAAAATCCTTGACACTGAAGGAAGGTCATAACTCCAGAGGGCTCCAGAGAGCTCTGGGGAAATCTGTTAAAACTCTCATTCCAATAAAAGGAGACTGTTAAAACCTATACCAAGATGGGTATACTTTTAACCAGTTCCTTCCTGAATGAAACCCTTGATGCTGAAAGAGGGTCAGAACTCTGGAGGGCTCTGGGGGAATCTAGAAAGGGTTTCAATGGTTGAATGGGACTTAGCTTCACCTTATGT
This sequence comes from Pulveroboletus cf. rosaemariae, assembly GCA_038089275.1. NCBI lineage: Eukaryota > Fungi > Basidiomycota > Agaricomycetes > Boletales > Boletaceae > Pulveroboletus > Pulveroboletus cf. rosaemariae. Next base: position 3,066 of record JBBPKN010001221.1, on the reverse strand, counting down.
GGTACACCCTTGCACTTTCCAGTGTCCTGATTTACATAGATATTGGAGGTGGGTAAGAAGGCTGTCTCTATGCTCAACAGGAGAGACAGGCAGGACAAGGGAAGTCAAGCCTAGTCATGAAGGTGAGGCCTTACAACTCCTTCAAGGATATCATGTAGCCTCAGAGGAACTCTGGAGTAACCCAGAGGGTCAGAGTAAGTCCAAGGGCTTGAGCAGAGTGAGGACAATGCCAAGAGGGTGTTTCTGTTGTTTTTGTTGATATTCATACTGAGATACAAGATACAAAACTATAGTACTTATACCACAGCAAGGCAGAACTATCTAGGAGTATAACAAAGTGAGACAAGTGCAAACTCAGAAGCAAAGCAAATGTCTAAATATCTAAGAAATGAATGAAGATGTCAGGGAAGACAATGTTCAATCATGTCAGACTGAAACTGAAGGGTAACAGGATGAAACAGGGGGAAGCAAGGAACAGGAATGGAACAGGAATAGGAACAATGATGGTAATGGTAACTGAGACCAGGAATAGTAACAGAGTTATACTGGGATGGTTCAGAGATGACAAAGGGGAACTAGGGTAGTACTTAACTGGAGCAGAGATAGACTAGAAACAGAATGGGGTGGAGTGGGAGCAGAAGCCCAGGGAAGCATATAACACTAAGGAGCAGAAAGCATACATGTGTAGCTGGGGAAGACTGGAATGGTGACAGAGTGCCAGAGTTGCCTGGAGGGAAGTCAGAGGGCTAGAGTAGCTTACTAGGTGCAAAGACCAATTGTAAGCCAGGTTGGAATGGGGTCAGAATTGGGTTGGAGGTCCAGGATATAACATATACTCTTAGATAGTTCTGCCTCTCTAAGATATAAGTACTGTAGTTCTGTATCTTCTACCTTAGTATGAATGTTGACATAAATATTCCCTTGTTATTGTCCTTACTCTGCCTGAGCCCTTAGGCTCACTCTGACTCTCTGAGTTACTCCAAAGCACCTCTGGGCTGAGTAATATCCTTGAAGAAATCATAAGGCCCCATCCTTATAACTAGGCTTTACTCTCCTTATCTTGCCTATCCCTCTTGTTGAGCATCAAGATTGCTCTCTTTCCCACCTCTGACACCTTTGTAAATTGAAACACTGGAAAATGCAAGGGCATATCACATAAGGTGAAGCCAAGTCCCATTTAACCAATGAAACTCTTCCTGAATCCTTCTGGATGCCTTTGAACATCTCTGAAGTCTCTGGAGTATGACCTTCTCTCAGCCTTAAGGATTTCATTTATGAAGCAGACAATAATAATAAGTCTATCAGTAGTCTACAACAGGTATAAGTTTTAATAGTATATTTGTACTTGATATAAAGTTTTAACAGTATATTCATACTTGATAGAAGGTTTTAACAGACAATAATAGAATCAGGTGTGAGAATATCTTGTCCTTGAAGAGATGATAGATAGGGCTTTATGCACAAAATGTTAACTGTCAGATAAATGCACATAGTTGATGGTATTTTGAGTTGAATGGCATAAGGTATAACTTCTGTGATCTCAAATGGTCCTATCCATTTCTTGGATAATTTCTTCAAAGGATAAGGAAGTGAAAGATTCTTTGTGGATAACAGAATTAGCTGGATCTTCTTGTACTGTGGCACTGCTTTAATATTCTGTTTTTTCATCTGATTTTTTGTTTCTTCTAATGCTTCCTTGACTTCCTTAAAGGACTTAGACATGTTTCAAAGGAAATATAATGAGGGAATGGAATTAGAAGGAGCTTTGAATTCCAGACAAGGGTGATAAGTTTTTGTAATCTCAAATGGTGTAGTCTGAGTTGAAGTCAAATAGGAATTATAATAATAATATTCAGCAATTTTGAGCCAATCTGCCCATTGATCCTGCCATTTAGCTATAAAGCTTCTCAAATATTGTTCCAATTTCCTGTTTATTTTCTTAGTTTGTCCATCTGTTTGTGGGTGATATGCTATGGAGATCTTTTATTTGATCTGCAAGATTTCATTGAGCTGCCTTGTGAATGCTGAAATGAATTAAGGGCCACAGTCTGAAACTATAGTGGAGGGAAGACCATGTCTAGACCAGACATGATCTCTGAAAAGTTCTTGTTATGGTGTTGATCTCTAAACAACCCATCCTAACTCTAAACAGTATGGCCTTGAGAGGATGCATTGGTTTCATTGTCAGATTTGAATTGAATAAAGTAAAGAGCAATGTAAGAACTCAGGGTAGCAACTTCTGAGGAGCCATAGCACAAGTAGAAGCCAAAGGATAGCCTGTATTGGTAAGGTAACATCTAAGGAATGATGTACAAGAGGAACAAGTGGTTAAGGCTGGGGAGCCAAAACCAAGGAACTACCTGCTACTTATACTAATCCTAAGTGTGCACAGACCACCTAGTGGTTCCAGCACATAACCATATATAATAATAGGGCATAGGGCAAGGGTAAAGGATATGACCAAATGGGCCATGTGATAAAGGGATGTATCAGAAAGAGGCTATATAGAATGGAAGTCAGGGTTTAGGGTAAGCAGAGATTAAACCATGCCCTTAGCCATAAGGCTGAGGAGATCCCATTTAGAGATCTGCCACAATCAGATGTGATCCTCATCTAGATTGAGATCCAGATTCATCAGAGATTAGATCGGAAGATGTATCTGTCATATGAGATGCTAGATCCAATCATAAGCTATGCCTAAACCCCAGGGAAATACTCTGAATTAACCACTCAACCATATCCTAGGGTTTTTCCTTGTTTGGCAATAAAGTCTTACGGTCACGTGCTTGTCATGTGACTCTTCTGCTAGCAAATGTTACATTCATAACAGCTTTGCTGTGTAAGAAGAAGAAAGTGAAGAAAAACATGAAATCAAAACAATCTCTTTTGAGAAACAATTCACTACCACCATAATGGCATCAAATCCTTTTGAAACTGGAAGTCCAGTAATGAAATCAACAGATATATCTTCCCATGGAGTCAAGGCTATAAAAAGAGGATGAACTGGAATAACCAACTCAGATCCCTTAAAAGTTGCATATGAAGAACAATAAGAAACAAAAGACA
>JBBPKN010001220.1:0-19530 GCA_038089275.1 Pulveroboletus cf. rosaemariae | reverse complement strand
CAACTGGTCTAGCTGGTGCTCTGAATCTCTGACTGGGTTATGGGGTCTGAAGTTGGTCCAGAGTTCCTGAACAAACTCCTTGTAACTGTCCATTCACAAGGAATGGAGATCAGAGTCTTTAGTAAGAAGGAGATCAGGCTTGAACTATTCCAATGTCATGCCCTTAAGGTAGGATTGAGCATAAGTGACCTTGGCTCAGTTACTAGCAAAGGCTTTGGAACAATCCTGGAAGTTTAACTTGCATTGCACCAGAAAAATGCGGAGCTTCTGGGTGTCAGTTCCATTGAACTGGTCTGGTTCATGTATTTTTGTATGCTGCAATATTTCAGGGGTACAACAGGAAAAGCAAGCTAATTCATGAATGGCACTAGTGAGATTGGTGATAGTATCATGGTGAATGGGAATAGGTTCCAGGTCTGGGAAAGGTTTGGGGTTATCCTTCAGAATATTAGAATACTCATCAAAGGGGTCATTAAAGGGGTCATCTGGTACTTCTGGCTGGGTACCATGGTTGTCAGGAGTGTGGGGAGGTTGGGGAATCTTGGAACCATCAGGGGCTTCATTAACTAGAGCACTAGATGTGGAAGAGTGGAAGGGAGCAGGAGCCTGTGAGGCCAAGCCTGGAATGCAGCAAGCAGATAAACTCTTGAACTGATCAAGGATAGCATAAGAGCAAGCTCTAGTTACATGGATAGATATAATAGCAGTACCAGCACAAGCAGGAGTTTGAATATACTATTATAAAGTTGTGACATACTCTGGAGGTACTTTAGATAACTCTGGAGTGGACAGGGCTTGACTTCATCTTATATGGTGCACCTTTATGCTAGTACCAGGTGCCCTGATTTATAAAGGGGTCAGAAACTATCAGAGATCCAGAATAGGCTATAGAGCTCTTCTCAACAAGAGATATAACATCAAGTCATGGAGTAAGTCATAAGATTTAGTGTAGGATATGATGTCAAGTCATGAAGCAGGAGGGAGTCAAAAGGAATCATAACATTGTATTATGGTCAATATTCAAACTAAGGTACTAGATATAGAGCTCCCATACTTATATCTTGGAGAAGTGGATTATCTAAGAAAGGGATGGAGATATGAAAGGAGTTGTCTCAGAAGTGAAGCAGGTGCCAATGTATCCTGGATACAAATGGAGATGTTAGGGGAGACAATATTGAATAATGTCAAACTGAAACTAAATAATGGCAGAAAGAGGTGAGGCAGAAAGGAACAGAAGCAGAAAGTAAGATCAGATATGGAGTTATATTGGAATGATACAGAGTTGGTGTAGATAAAGTTGTAATCACATTAGGTAGGAAAGGATGGAGATAATGGGAACTAGGAAATATACTGCTTAAAGTGTAAAAGCAACTGGAGTTGCACTGGAGATATAGCAGAGTCGATCCATTGGCATGGAATATGACAATATCCCTCTGTTACTGTTTCCACACCAGCTTTTCCTCCCCTGAGTACTCACACTGCACCTTTGCCTCTTGGCAGGTAAGGCATGATATAAACTTTTTTATGTCCACCTTGCATGCCAGCTTTCTCTCCTTATATCTTTGGCATACCAGGGCCTTCTCTGCCCTCTGCTTCCCTTTATCATTGCTAGACCTTACCTGGGCCTGCACTTGTGCAGCCTATTGTCTTTGAATTACCCTATTTCTGTTATATTCCAGATCTCCAATTCAATTCTGACCCTATTCCAACCTGGCTTACAATTGGTCTTCACATCTAGTAAGCTACTTTAGCCCTCTGACTCCCCTTCAGGCAACTCCAGCCCTCCATCACCATTCCAGTCTTCCCCAGCTACACATGTATGCTTCCTGTCCCTCAGCATTATATGTTTTCCTGGGCTTCTGCTTCCACTCTACTCTATTTCATTTCTAGTCTATCTCTGCTCCAGTTAAGTACTACCCTAGTTCCCCTTGTCATCTCCAGACCATTCCAGTATAACTCTGTTACTGTTTCCAGTTTCAGTTACCATTACCATCATTGTTTCTATTCCTGTTCTGTTCCTGTTTCTTGCTTTTCCCTGTTTTATTCTGTCACCCTTCAGTTTTAGTTTGATATGATTGGACATTGTCTTGCCTGACATCTCCATTTGTTTTTTAGATATTTAGACATCTGCTTTGCTTCTAAGTTTGTACCTGTCTCACTTTATAACACTTTTAGATTGTTTTGCCTCTCTAAGATATAAGTACTGTAGTTTTGTATCTTGTACCTCAGTATGAATATCAACAAAAACAACACACACACCCTTGTTTTCATTCTTACTCTGCTCAAGCCCTTGGACTTACTCTGAATCTCCAGGTTATTTCAGAGTATCTTCTAGGCCAAGTGATATTCTTAAAGAAGTTGCAAGATCTCACTCCCATGACTAGGCTTGATGCTCCTTGTCCTGCCTGTCTCTCCTGTTAAGCATAGATATAGCCTTCTTCCCCACCTCCAACATCTATGTAAATTGAGATACTGGAAAATGCAAGGATGCACCACATAAGGTAAAGCTAAGTCCCATTTGATTATTGAAATCCTTTCTAGATTCCCCCAGAGCCCTTTAGAGCCATCCAGAGTTTTGACCTTTCTTCAGCATCAAGGATTTCATTTAAAAAGGAACTAGGATAAAGTTTTAACAATTTCAAAACAAACCATACTCATTCTTATTTTTTTCTGGGCAGCCTCCTCTGCTGCCCACCTGACTATTTCCACCTCTTTAGCTTGCCTTCTGGCAGCCTTCTCTGCTGCCCTCTAGAACTTCTCCACTCTCCTTTACTCTTCCTTCTTTCATGCCTTTCTATGCCTCTTGTGCTCAGCATATTTTGAAACACCTTCTTAGTGTTAACTATTCTTCAGAGGCTTAAGGGTGCTTTTTATCTATTCTGCTCTAAGTAATGGCTTTGAACTTAGAGCCAACTAACTAGGCAAAGGAGTAGAAAAGTGAAAAAAAGTATTGAACTTGTTAAAGCAAAGCTCAAGTACACAAAACTGGGAAAATCCCAGCTTACACCCTGGCCCTTATATATTGTACAGAAATGTGCACAGACCAGGTAAACTACACTGGCCCTAAAGTAGTGTACAGTCAGCCAACCAATGGCAATAAAGTAGTGAGAACCCTATTAGTAATACATATAAAACATGAGGTGTGACCTCCTGTCCAGACCAGTCTAGACTTGTGAAATGTGAAAGTGTGAAATAGTGAAAATGTGAAGAGGTGAAGATATCACATGATGTGATTTGTGAAGAGTTAACATAGTGTCAGAAATGCGAAAAATGTCATAAAATTATAACATATTTGGCATTTCTTAATGCCTTGTTATTATTAGCATACTCTGTGAGATGCTTTCTGGGCCATGTTACAATATGTTTGAATGTGGACATGTTGTTATAATGAAAACAAAAAAGAGTTGCCAGTGAAGCAACTGTTTTTATTTGTGATGTAAGTCAAAACTCTGATCATCTACCCCATTGTCACTAAATGAGGTCATATGCACATTACTTCCACATCATATGCTAATGACCTTCAAGAATTCAGGTTTAAGGGGAGAATACTATCATATCCCATAATTTTGATTTAATTCTGATCTAGCTTGTGTCTAATCTTTACATCTGATAAGCCACCCTAGATCCCTGATTCTCCTTCATATAACTCCAGTCCTTTATTACCACTCCATCCTACTTGTTATACCCAATAACTTCTGGTGACGTTCTTGACCCTAGTCTAGGGCTTCTGACTTCTGACTGGATAGCGGCCGCAAGAGACTAATGAGAAAGCAGATGATAATGATGAAAGGAGTACTAGTGATTACACTTGCACTGAAGGTACAAATGCTCAAGACTGGGGAGTCTTGAGACGTCTATGCTACAGCTTATATATGCTACAGTATCGTGCACGGACCAAGACCCTGATGGGAATATGCCCATGGACCCTGCACGGCGATCAAAAAGAAGAGAAGCACTCGTGAGAATAGCCAATGGCTGAAATGGAGCGAGGCTTCTAAAATGGAAGATAGACAGAAATGAAAAAGGGCTGGAAGGCATGAGGCTAACCTTATGCCCTGGGTCTAGACCAGTCATGTGACCCGTCACGTGCCCTGATAAGATAAAAGATTAGATAACCACATGGAGAAGATAAGATAAGGTCACGTGATCAAAGTTTGAAAAAACGGACTATAACACTACTCTAGTTATACTTGTACACTTTCTACCCTGCTATTAGTATTGTTATGAATGAACAGTTTGAATGCACAAAAGTCACATGACAAGCACATGACCATGAGACTCCTATGCCAGATTGAGCCAAACCCTAGGCTATGGTTAGTTCTATTCAGAGTATACCTTGAATAAAGGGTTGGCACAGAATTAGCAGTGATCTTAAATAATGGTATCTCCTGATTGAATCTAGATGATATCTGATCTTGGATCTTAGATCTGGATCTAGATTAATGGATCTAATCTGTGGCAAAGATCCAAATGAGATCTCCTTGGCCTCAAGACTAAAATGCTGTTTTCATATCCATTAACCCTGCAGTTTTCCTTTCCATTCTTGTACTTCTTTTCCATTTAGACCCTTGATATGCATGGCCATTTAGTCATACCCTTTATCCTTGCCCTATGCCCAATTACCATATTTGTATTTATCCCAGCCAGGCTTGGTGATCTATATGCCATCCTAGATAGTATAAGTAGATTGCCCATGTAGCTCTTAGCTTCCCAGCTTTGAGCACTTGTCTTACTTGTTTAGCCATCTAGGCAATCAATACTAGCTTGTGTTTGAACCCAGCTTCTCTGACCTAGCTACCCAGAGCATCTTCCCTCTGTCATATTCCATGCCAATGGATCAACTCCACTATATCTCCAATGCAACTCCAGTTGCTTCTACACTTTAAGCTGCATGTTTTCTAGTTCCCTTTACCTCCATCTTCTCCTACCTAATGATTGATTACAACTTTACCTATACTAACTCTGTACTGTTCTGATACAACTCTGTTGTTTCTCCAACCTCACTTTCTATTCCTGTTCCTTTGTGTTACACTTCTCCCTGTCATTACTTAGTTTCAGTTTGACATTATTTGATGTTGTCTCCTCTGACATCTCCATTTGTATCCAGGATGCATTGGCACCTGCTTCGCTTATGAGACAACTCCTTTCATATCTCTGTTCCCTTCTTAGATAATCTGTCTTCCTGAGGTATAAGTACTGAAGTTCAGTATCTTGTACTTCAATTTGAATATCAACCATAATATGATGTTATGATTCCCCCCAGACCCCTTCTGCCTCACAACTTAACATTGTACCCTACCCTAAAAGTCTCTCAATTTATTCCATGGCTTAATGTTGTGCCTCTTGTTGGGAAAAAGCCCTTCAGCTGATCCTGAACCTCTGATAGTTTCTGACCCCTCCATAAATTGGGACACTTAGTACTAGCATAAGGGTGCACCACATAAGGTGAAGCCAAGCCCTATCCACTCCAGAGTTATCTGGAGTACCCCCGGAGTATGTCAAAACATTTATAACATCCTCTCTAAGTCCTGGTTTACCTCTAGTGACAGGCCTATACTATTATTATCCTTTATCCTTCATATTGACACTGACATTGACATTGGCACAACCCCAAGGAGACACTGGGTTAGAGTTTATCACTCCTTATCCACTGTTCAATACTGCAACTGTAACACTTGCTCAAAGCCACCATTACTTGGGCTTGTGTGCTAAAACATGCATCTCTAAATCAAGCATTGAGTTACAAAGCTAGAATAAGTAACCAGATAGAGAAGCTTCTCTTACCATCATATATCAAGTGCTATGTTGATAACTGGTCAAAGGCTTAGCTGCAAACTAGAGATCAGATCAGCAGTAGAGAAGAAGAATTCAACCATAAATCATACTTCACACAGACAAACCACAAGGCTCTATTGGAAGGCTTAGGTGCAGACTAGAAGATAGCAGCTAGAAGAACAAAAAGTGAACACATTGTTATCAGAGAATATATTTCAGAGTCAGAGTCAAGGATACAGACATCTTCATTTAGTGCAATAGTCCTCCTCCCTTTATTTCCTCAGAATACTCTCCCTCATGTCAAGATTGGTGACAAGAGTAGTCATGAAGAGGGGATGAAGAAAATTGAAGTTAGGTTGCTGAAAAAGAGTTCTTCTGCAGTAGTAGTCATTGTGCCTGCTTTATCAAAGCCTTTATTAGCAGTTAATGCATCTGCTTTGTTAAAAGCTATTCAAAGTCAAGCAGTTCCAGGATCTGCTACATCAAAACCTATGAGAAAAGCAGTAGCCTCTGCATTGTTAAAAGGTTCAGAGTTGAATTCTTTGGGATTAAAAGTCCTTATTTGCAAGGTCTGCAAAGGAGTTGGCCACTATCTGATCAACTGTCCCTCATGTTTCAATTGTGGTGCCAACAAATATATAGCCAAGGAATATCCAAAAGAAGTTAGGTGCTATGCATGTAGAGCAACAGGTCATAAAGGAATTACCTGTGAGTAGTGCCCAGCAAGAATCAGAGTCCAAGTAGAGGAATCAGAAACAAGGGTGAGATCCAAGGTCAAGGCCAAGACTTGAGGTTTCCAGTTTCTTCAGCTGATGAGTTGAGGAAATTGGTGTTGAAAAATGCCACAAGGAAATCAGTTGATGAATCAAAACAAGAAAAGAAAGTTTCATTTATGCCAGATATGAAGCCAGAACAAGCAGCAAAGGATGATATAATGGAAAATCTTCTGGAGTCCCTGATCAAGACAAAGAAGGAAGTAAAGGATCTTTGTACCCAAGTTGCAAGACTGGAAATGTTAGTGGCAATGCAAGACTCTTCTAGTTCAGAGGAACAGAGCAATCCAGAGATGAAAGTGTTGAGCAATGCTCCACAAGTAGAAAAGGATAGCAAGGAAGTTCACAAGGAAGAACTGAGTATTGGTTCAAAGACAAAAGTGGAGAAGAAAGTGAAACAGTCTAGAAAAATGAAAAGCAAGAAAGAGACCAGAGTAACTGATTTGAAGCGAGTAGAAAATGAATCAGGAAAGAAAGAACCAGAAAGTTCTCAAACTATTTCAGAGTCATTTGAGTCAGAGTTGCAGACAAAAGGTTCACTTGTGCTTAGGCATGTGAATTGAGTAGAAACAGACAATGATTTTGGATTGTTCACACCTCAGAGTTTCTCAGAACCTGAAACTGTACTCCCAGAAGTAATTGCAATGCACAAAGCTAAAGGCAAAGGAAAGCAAGTGCAAGTGAAAGTTTCTGAAGATCTAGAGCCCATTAATCTGGATATACAGTCTGGTCCATTATCACCAGAATCAAGGTTTATGGAGCTTTTGGAATTGCCCAAGAGTTTGAGTTTCAAGTCAGAGCTTCCTGCAGAGTCATGGGATTATGCAGATGAAGATTTTATCCCCATGGATCAAGAGTTAGATTCTGTCTATGGTTCCTTTGATTATGACCCACAATGGGATCAGACTGATTGTGAAGAAATCAGTGGTCAATTCAAATGGGATTTACAGATTGCAAAGGCTCTCAGTCTATGGGATCAAGAGAAAAGTTCAGAGTATGAATCAGAAGATTCTAAAACTACTCAGGACCCAGACATGTTATTAAACTGTTCACCATCTCCTCCTAAGGTTCATTGAATTCACTTTACTCCTCCTCATGATTCAACCAGGCTAGAAATGATTAAAGAGAAAGATAAAGACAAGATGATTCCATCTCCAAAATCACCTACATCAGAGTTCTTGGAGCACAATCTATTCTTTGAAGAAGACAAAAAGCAGATTAAGAAAGAAACTCAAGAGATGCAAGAATATCTTGAGAAGGTTCACCATGCTCAAGGATGGTCTACTCCTTCAGAAAAGAAAAATGCTTCACCAAGAAGTTCTTGTGATCAAGATCTTGAGCCAGCAATGGAACAGGCAATAGAAGATCTAGATTGGCAAGAATGATTCAAGGAAATATTGGCAGAAGAAGAAGCAATCATTGCTACACTTCCTTCAATAATATCTGAAGAAGAAATAGCCTACTCCAGGTTGTTAAAAAGATAGCAACTTTAACAAGTGGAACAACAAAGATTAGCTAAGTCATTTTCTGGAGACAATGAAGCTGGTCTAGTTTCAGAGATATTGCAAGTTGATAGAGTTGCTCTTTCTAAAGAGGGGATTGAGTATTCTTCAGATCCAAGTAGAGTTCTGCTGCCAGACTCTCCTGTTGATAATTCAACAGTTTCACTGGTAGACCCATCAGAGATTCCTTTTTCAGATAGCCCATCTCCCATACCTTCACAGTTCACATTTGATCAGAAGGTTGCAATATTCAAGAGTTATGTCAATCAGGCTAACTGAGTAATGCTTAATTTTATCCTTAAAATCAGATGTTTAAAGCATTGAGGATCCCTTCTTTATGATGCTTTTTAGTGTTATGATTGTATCTCAAGGCTTTACTCTTTTTGCAAAAAATGGGTTTAAATTTCAGAGTTCACAAGATGTTTCAATGACAAGATTTGGTGAATTTGTTAAAATCAGAAGAATTTTTTTTTCTAATAGGTTCATTATCTCTCCTTACTCTTTGGGTCTTTTTCAGTGTTCATCAGGATGCCTCACCTGAAGAGGGGATAATAGAAGTGGAGACATAGTCAGAACAACAAGGAATATATGATAAAGGAACTAAGTCAATTCCAAGGAATTATTTTTGCAACAATTTTTCATTCAGAGCTATGCATTTTCTTTTTTCTTTTCTTTTATCAGAGTTTTTAGAGTTATTTATCATACAGGACAAAGCCAGAACTGATGATGGGTTGGTGTTTACATCTAGTTAAGAGCTTATTCAGCATTTTAGGCAATCCAGTGTTTTGCCCTGAAAAGGGAATAGTATTATGAATGAACAGTTCAGATGCACAAGAGTCACATGACAAGCATGTGACCGTGAGACTCCTATGCCAGATTGAGCCAAACCCTAGGCTATGGTTAATTCTATTTAGAGTATATCTTGAATAAAGGGTTAGCACAGGATTAGCAGTGATCTTAGATAATGGTATCTCCTGATTGAATCTAGATGATATCTGATCTTGGATCTTAGATCTGGATCTAGATTAATGGATCTAATCTGTAGCAGAGATCTAGATAGGATCTCCTTAACCTCAAGGCTAAGGTGCTGTTTTCATATCCATTGACCCTGCAGTTTTTTCTTCCATTCTTATATTTCTTTTTTATTCAGATCCTTGATACACATGGCCATTTAGTCATACCCTTTACCCTTGCCCTATGCCCAGTTACCATATTTGTATTTATTCCAGCCAGGCTTGATGATCTGTATGCCATTCTAGATAGTATAAGTAGACTACCCATGTAGCTCTTAGCTCCCCAGCTTTAAGCACTTGTCTTACTTGTTTAGCCATCTAGGCAATCAATACTAGCTTGTGTTTGAACCCAGCTCCTCTGGCCTAGCTACCCAGAGCATCTTCCCTCTCTAAGTCCTGGTTCACCTCTAGTAACAGGCCTATACTATCATTATTCTTTATCCTTCATATTGACACTGACATTGACATTGGCACAACCTCAAGGAGACACTGGGTTAGAGTTTATCACTCCTTGTCCACTGTCTGACACTGCAACCATAACAAGTATGAGCTTCTCTAATCTTTCATTTTCATTTTACCCTACTTTTAGCTCTAGTTCTATTTTCTATTCTTAGTTAAGTACTATTTTAGTTTTTATCTTGTTTTCTCTGGGCCATTCTGCCACAACTCCACACCTTATCCCACTCCTGGTTACTATTACTGTTACTATTACTTGTTTCCTCTTACCTTTTTCTGCCATTATTTAGTTTTAGTCTACATTATTTGACATTGTCTTCTCTAACATCTTCATTTATATCCAGGTTGCATTAGCTCCTATTTTCACTTCTAAGACAACTCCTTTCACAACTCCTTTTACAACTCTCTTTCCCCTTTAGATAATCTGCTTCTTTAAGATATAAGTATAGTAATTTTGTATCCTGTACCTTAGTTGGAATATCAACAAAGAACACCCTTATCTTGTCTTTATCCTCACTCTGACTGAGCTATCCAGCTCACCCTCTGATCCTCCAGTTAACTCTGGACTTCCTTCAGATCTGAATAATCTTTCTAAGGAAATTATAAGAATCTGCTCTTATTATGACTAGACTTGATGCTCCTCATCTTACCTGTCCCTTATGTTAAGTGTTGAGACTACTCTCTCCTCTATCTCTGACCCTCCATAAATCAGAACACTGAGCTGTGCAAGGGCACACCATATAAGGTAAAGCCAAGTCCTGTTCATCAATGAAATCCTTCTTGACCCCTTTTCAGAAATCTCCAGACTATTAGGATATACCATTTTCATTTTTTGCATTTCTTCCTTTCACTGTACCTTGGGCACAGATAGCTAGTCTCATTGCAATAGAACAGGTAACCTACAACAAGACCTCTAGATAGACACATAGATATTTAGAGCTCATGTTCCCTTGTTCATAAACCCAGCATATTTAGAGTACTTTAAATTAGGCAGGACCCTATGGTCCATGTACTGTAGAATAGAAATAAGCAACTTCAGGTGTGGCTAGAACTTTCAGTCTAGTGTGCTTAAAGGCCTCTGGATCTTTCCTTAGTGTTGTCTCCTTGACTCTTTTCTTCTATCTACCTTGCCAGGCCAGCTTTACCTTGTCAAACTGAGCAGTTAAGCATTTACCAAGGTATTATTGAGCTGTTGGTTGGTTGGCAGCAGGTATGCCATATCACTTGTGCTAGACTCCTTACTTGGTCAGTGTACAAATTAGTCAGCTACAGAATAATATGGATTAAGTACAGTCTCCCCAAGAAGCACCAGATTAACAAGTTTACACAAGCCCCACAACAGTCTTAACAAGATGTCTGCAGAAAAAGATTCACAATGAAACCCAGTTGATAACATTATGGAAAGGTTGGCTGACTTACAACTACAGATAAAGAATAATGTAATGAAGAAGGTAGTGGATCCAGGAGAGTGGACAGAAGATAAGAATGAATGGAGGTGGTGGTGAATATCTCTCCAACTATAGATGGATGAATAGCACTGGAAAACAGACTGGCTATGTGCTATAGCTGTTCTATCATGGTTCAAAGGAAAGGCCAAGGGTTTTGCAATGATTACTGCAGCAAAGTATTATGCCACAGAAGATGAACTCCTGCTAGATGGAAATGGCAGAATCATAGGACAGAAGAGGGATCATTTAGCATGGCTGAGCTGGGGGAGTTTACAAGCAGAGATAAAGGCATATTTTCATATTGATGAACTTGCTTACCAGGCTTTTGCAAAGTTAGTTCAACTCCAGCAACAAGAAAAAGCAGTTGATGAGTTCCTGCAAGAATTCCAGGTATTGAAGAAGAATGCAGAGGTTGAGAATGGCATGCAATAGAACTCCTCAAATGAGCTGTTGACTATTGCATTCACCATCAGGCCTCAATGAATGGCATCCAGGACATGACCTACAGCAATCTACATACTTAATACCAGTTCATTGATAGAGCCATGGAAAAGATTGCAGTAGAAAGAGGTATCTCCCCTGCCTGATTCCAACCTTGATATCAGTCTTCATAAGGCCCCTCCCATCAGTCATATCAGCCACAGCAGCAAACCCCCCATTTCACTCCCACAGGTATCCAACCAGGACTTGGTGCCCCTATAGAAATAGACATACAATGTTTTGCCACCAACTTCTCAGGGAGATGCTATAATTATGATGAGATTAGGCATATAGCATGCAACTGTGTTAAGCCACACAAACCCTGACATAGCAAGCAAGCACAAAGAAGCTTCACCCCCACCAACAGCATGCAACCCACTATCTCAGAAGCACTAGAAGAGGCTTATATTCAAGAAGTCCCAGTTGCTACCTGGGAATCTATGGAAGCAGCAGAAGCATACTGGAGGGATAGGTTTGAAGCAGAAGCAAAGCAAAAAGTGGCTTTAAACTAAAACAGATCTTACCTTTGTAAGGTGGTTAGGGCCCCAATCAATTCTCTTTTTTTAAATTTTCTTTCCTGGCTTTCCATTTCTCTCTGATTAACACTAGTAATACCACAAGAAATGTAAGTACAAAAGAGAATGCTAAGACAGGCACAAATATGTCTTGTGAGGTAACTCCAGAGAGCATGACTGGAGACAAAAAACAAACAGTGCTTGATTTCTCATGCAAAAGAATAAGGAAGACCATATGCCATTCTCTGATTCTTCCTACTAACCCCCCTTTAAGTTATAAAACCCTTGACACAAAAATCTTTAAATATGAAAAGAATGAGTTCAAAATCAAAGTCAATGTGATGGCAGAAGCAAAAAGAAAATCAGGGTATCTATGAAAATCTTGTGGATCCACTAATGCATTACTAGATTTAGGGGCATCCATAACTTTCATAGATCAAGCCTTTGTGCACAAGCATGGGATAAAGGAGATATCCCTGGAAAAGGAAGTAATAGTGCTGAATGCTAATGGATCCATAGGTTCTATTGGACAAATAATAACCCATGTAATCATAAAGGTGGAAGTGGAAAACAAAGATGGTGTTCCCTATGAAGAAGAGATAATCACCTTTGTCTCAAAAATTGGTAACCTAGAGCTACTAATTGGATATAATTGGTTCAGATAATATAATCCAGTTATTAATTGGCAAGCTAAGACAGTCCAATTCCCCAAGGTGACACATCTCACAGCCAACTCCCCCAGTAATGTGCAAACCATCAATAGTGAGAAAGAAGATTTGAAGACTCAGATGCCAGAAGATCTTTGGAACTACCTTGACATTTTTTCATAGAAGGAATCAGAACAATTACCAACATGCAAACCCTGGAACCATGTGGTGGAGCTAAAAGACACATTCATACCAAAGAAAGGAAGGATTATACCATTGTCAGATACAGAAATGCAGGAGGTAAGAGAATTTGTAGACAAAGAACTGAAAAAAGAATACATTAGACCCTCAAAATCACCTCAAACTTCTCTGATATTTTTTATTAACAAGAAAGATGGAAGTAAGCGAATGGTCATTGACTATAGGTACCTCAATGAATACACAATCAAGAACTCATATCCCCTACCACTTATTTCCACACTAATAGATCAACTTAAGGGAGCTGACCTATTTACAACACTTGACCTCTGGTGAAGATATAATAATATCTGACTTTGAAAGGGAGACAAATGAAAGGGAGCATTTACCATGCCAATAGGGGTGTTTGAGCCTATGATAATGTACTTTGGGATATGCAACTCACCAGGCACATTCCAGAACATGGTAAACAACATATTTCAAGACCTTTGGACATTTGTTGTCATTTATATAGATAACATAATGATTTTCACTAAAGGTAAAGCTTATGAAGCTCATATTCAGAAGGTTAGACAGGTCCTAGATCAATTACAGGCAAATGATTTATACCTCAAATCCTCAAAATGCTTTTTTGTCCAATCCAAG
This sequence comes from Pulveroboletus cf. rosaemariae, assembly GCA_038089275.1. Lineage (NCBI taxonomy): Eukaryota > Fungi > Basidiomycota > Agaricomycetes > Boletales > Boletaceae > Pulveroboletus > Pulveroboletus cf. rosaemariae. The sequence continues at coordinate 6,078 of JBBPKN010001220.1, read as the reverse complement.
GTCAACTACCTTGAAATGGTTATCTCAAAAGACAGAATATAGATGCAGCAGACAAAACTCAATGCCATACAGGAATAGCCCATGCCCTGCACCATCAAACAAGTTCAAGCCTTTTTAGGCCTGGTCAACTACTATCAACAATTTATTCAAGGATTTGCTAACATTACCCAACCCTTAAATAATCTCATGAGAAAAAATTCTCCATTTACCTGGATCCCTGTGCAACAGTCAGCTTTTCAAATGCTGAAAGACACCCTCTTCTCCACACCATTCCTAGCCTACCCTGACCCCCACCTTCCAGTGTGCATCAAGACAGATGCATCTGACATTGCAACTGGAGCAGTACTCTCTTATCTAGTCAAAGGCCAATGGCATCCAGCCACTTTCCTTTCCAACTCCCTCAATATGGCAGAACAGAACTACTCCATATATGACAAGGAATTTCTGGCCATCATACATGCCCTCAAGAAGTGGTGACACCAGCTGATAGATCACATCCACTTTAAAATATGAACTGATCATTAGGCACTGGAATACTGGCAATACCCCCAAGATCTTTTACCCTAACAAGTGTGATGGGTTTACTATCTAGTGGAGTTTCATTTTACTATAGTATACAAGCCTGGCTCATCAAATGGCTGAGCAGATCTACTATTGTGGAGGGCAGATCATGGTGTGGCTGCAACTAACATTACTAAGGGTATAGTTGTATTTCCCCCCCATCTTTTTTCCTCTCATGCTATTGCCCTCACAAACTCATTTCTCAAAGACATAGCATGCCACACCCTTTCCCTTCTTGACAACCCCCCCACCTGCTGCCATTACAACACAAATAGACAACTCCTCATTCATCTTAAATCCAACCATATCTATGTACCTGAACCACTTTGCATAAAGGCAATTTGCCTATGTTATAACACCCCAATTGTGGGACATGGAGGGAGAAAATGTACAGTCCATCTCCTACTGTGTTCCTTTTACTGGCCCAGTCTAATGCCTGATGTTTTCAATTATATATGTCAATGCCAAGCATGCTTCCTTACAAAGGGAATGACAAAACCACCTGCTGGTAAACTCCTCCCCCTCCCTATATCCTTCAAACCTTGGACTGACATTTCCATGGACTTTATCACTGGACTACCACTTTCAGAGACTTTCAATGCCATTTTTATTGCAGTAGACTGGTTCTTCAAAGAAGTGGTATTTATCTCATGTCACACTTCCACTTCTTCATTAGAGCTTGCTAAAATATTCAGAGATCACATATGATGTCAACATGGCCTACCATCATCAATTGTTTCAGACAGAGGTCCTCAATTCATGTTGGCCTTCACACAGGAACTCTGCAAACTGCTTGGAATAATGCAGAAGCTCTCTACTGCCTTCCATCCCTAGACAGATGAACAAACCAAGAGAGTCAACCATGAATTAGAACAATATCTTCACATGTTCATAGTGAAGAAACAAGGAGAATGGGCCCAATGGATTAAAATGGCAGAATTCTTGCACAACAATTACCTATCCTTGGCCACTGACTCAACTCCCTTTGTGGTCACCAAGAAATACCAACCTCATTTGGGTTTCAAAGAAGAGACTCCATTGCATTCCTTCACCCATGACCTCCAAAAGATACACACAGAAATTCAAGCATCACTGGAACATGCACATGAGCAAATAAAGAAAACAGCAGAGAAAAGAAGGAGTGACACATCCTTGTATCAGAAGGGGCAGAAGGTTTGGTTATTAACTGAGCATCTCACCTTGCCATATCCATTGAAAAAACTGATGCAATGATAAATCAGCCTCTATGTTATTCTAGACATTTTACTGAATGCTGTTCACCTGTGACTTCTAAAAACCATTCACATCTACCCAGTTATCAATATCTCCTGGGTAAAGCCATTTAACAAACTGCTCCTGAATCAATTACTCCTTCAGCCAGATCCAATTGAAATCACAGAAGAGGGTAATGAGAAATGGGAAGTTGACAAGATCATTGATTCCTGTGTCTATGGGGGAAAACTACAGTACCTCATCCACTGGAAAGGGTATGACATTTCTGACCATACCTGGAAACCCAAGAAACACCTGGTCCACTCCCCAGATCTGGTCCAAGAGTTTTGTCACTACCACCCATCTGCATTGCATTGCATGTGGGGAGTCACACTCACTGAGTTCCACTCACTATTCTCCCCATACACAAATCTCACAAACTTAGGCCCCCTCCCTATATCTTGTGTGGAAAGTAAAATCTAAAGACAGGGTAATGTTAGGACACACCATATTTATTTTTTGCATTTCTTCCTTTTACTATACCTTGGGCACAGATAGCTAGTCTCATTGCAATAGAACAGATAACCTACAACAAGACCTCTAGATAGACACATAGATATTTAGAGCTCATGTTCCCTTGTCCATAAATCCAGCATATTTAGAGTACATTAGATTAGGCAGGACTCTATGATCTGTGCACTGTAGAATAGAAATAAGCAACTTCGGGTATGGCTAGAACTTTCAGTCTAGTGCACTTGAAGGCCTCTGGATCTTTCCTCAGTGTTGTCTCCTTGATTTTTTCCTTCTATCTACCTTGCCAGGCCAGCTCTACCTTGTTAAACTGAGCAGTTAAGCATTCACCAAGGTATTCTTGAGCTATTGGTTGGTTGGTGGCAGGTGTGCTGCATCACAGACCTTTCTGGAAGTCTCTGGAGTTTATGCCTCCTGTCAGGATCAAGCTCCATCAATGTACTTGAGCCCAACCTTCACTCTTAGCAATAAGGGTTCCATTCATAAACCAACAAGGGTTTGGTTTTCAATACTTACCCAGTAAATTTCTAACTCAACTGCTTTGTATGTTCAAAAGCAAACAAGTGTCACTAGAATATAAACTAAGATAATGAAGAAGTATACAGAGAAGGAAGTATATGTACAAATGAATCTGCATATGCAGTTCTTGAAGTTCAAACTTGCCAAAAAAGGCAACATTCATCATTTTTTAATGTGCTGCAAATCAAATGGAAAGAATTAGTAGCCATTAGCATCATCATTGACAAAATGGATTACTGGTCTACCATTATCAAGTCTCTCCTGAGTTCACTTGCTAATTTCACCTTAAGTCAACTTACTGCAGCATAACTTTTTAGCTTAACTAAGATTTTGGGCTCCAATACTCTTATTTCTGTAATTATCAAGAAAGCAGAGCATCAAAAGTCAAAGTATTTACATCAATTTGATAGAAAGGACTGCAATAGAGATAAGACCATGGCTGTTAACTTGTTAGTTCATTTATGTGGACAAAAGAAAGGGCAGCATACTAACAAGAGTGGATAGTGAAGCTGGAAGCACAGTTCACCAAAATGCTGGAAGTGTGGCTCTACAGAGTATTTAGCAGCATTTTATAAAAAGAATACTGGAGAAAAGAAATCTACTACAAGCAATGTTGCTAATGTCATGGTTGAAAACACTAACTCAGAGTATGATGTTTTTAGCATCCTGGACAACTCTAGTAATGAGATATTGAGTCCCAGCTTGTTGCCTGTGAAGTTGGGTGATAAAGAGAATAACAAGAATATACTGGATTGGTTCTCTGTCACAAATAAAGACATTTTTGATGATATATGGGATCTAGAGGAGGTTCAAGTGCTGACAGTCAAGAATGAGATGCTTATTAATTATATTACCCCTGCTGAGAATCATGAGGACATTGTTATAAAGACATATGATAAGTGCACTCATTTCTGTTATGCTAGGCCCAGGTGGGGATGGGCATTGTCAAAACTCAAAAACAGTTGAAGATGACTCCACTACTACTGCTACTGCTACTAGATTGGAGTTTACTAGAAGGAAATGTAAGCTCCAGAGGTCTCTGGATAATTCTGGAGATTTCCAAAAATGATTGAATAGTCAAGTAGCAGATTCTTCATCAAATGAGACTTAGCTTCACATTATGTGGATGCCCTTGCATAGTCTTGGTGTTCCAATCTGTGGCTGGCTAGAGATAGCAGAGAAGAGCTTGCTCAGGGCTCAACAAGAGAGACAAACAAGACAAAAAGTGTCAAGTCCAGTTTTAAGGAGTGGAGTTATCAAGACTTGAGAAAAGTAGCCAATAGACTGGTCATGATCTCTAGCAGGGACAGAGGATCAGAGTAAGTCAGGGGACTTAGGTTAGATACAGGTAGTAACAACAGTAAAGTTGTCACTTATCCCAAGTCAACATTAAGCCATAATGACTTTAATGCTGAAAACTCTGGAGTAACATGGAGGGTTAAAGTGAGCCCAAGGGCTCAGTTAGAGTGAGGATAAACAGATGGAAACATGGGGTGTTTCTGTCAATATTCAAACTAAGGTAACAGATACAGAACTACTATACTTATACCTTAAAGAGGCAGTGTTAAAACTTATCTGAGTAGGAATACACTGTTAAAATCAGTTCCTTTCTAAATGAAACCCTTGATGCTAAAGGAAGGTCATAACTCTGGAGGGCTCTGGAGAGCTCCAGAGGAATCTAGGAAGAGTTTCATTAATCAAACAGGACTTGGCTTCACCTTATGTGGTACACCCTTCCACTTTCCAGTGTCCTGATTTACACAAATGTCAGAGGTGGGGAAGAGGACTGTCTCAGTGCTCAACAGAAGGGACAGGCAGAATGAGGAGAGTCAAGCCTAGTCATGGGGGTGGAATCTTACAACTTCTTTAAGAATATTGCTTGGTTCCAGAGGTTCTCCAGAGTAACCTGGAGGATCAGAGTGAGCCCAAGGGCTTGAGCAGAGTGAGGATGAAGACAAGGGGGTGTTTATGTTGATTTTTATACTGAGGTACAAGATACAAAACTACAGTACTTATACCTCAGAGAGGCAGAACTATCTAGAAGTATAGTGAAGTAAGACAGGTGCAAACTCAGAAGTGAAGCAGATGTCTAAATATCTAAGAAATGAATGGAGATGTCAGGGAAGACAATGTCCAATCATGTCAGACTAAAACTGAAGGATAATAGGATGAAACAAGGGAAAGCAAGGAACAGGAATGAAACAGGAATAGTAACAATGATGGTAATGGTAACTGAGAGTGGAAATGGTAACAGAGTTATACCAGGATGGTCCAGAGATGATGAAATGGAACTAAGGTAGTACTTAACTAGAGCAGAAATAGACTGAAAACAGAATAGGGCAGAGTGGAAGCAGAGGACCAGGGAAGCATATACTGATAGAGGGGTGGGAAGCATACATGCATAGCTGGTGCAGACTGGAATGGTGACAGAGGGCTGGAGTTGCCTGGAGGGGAGTCAGAGGGCTAGAGTAGCCTACTGGGTACAAGAACCAATCATAAGCTGGATTAGGATGGGGTCAAAATTGGGTCAGAGGTATGAGATATGACAAAATCAGGACATTGGAAAGTGCAAGGGTGCATCACATAAGGTGAAGCTGGGTCCCATTCAATTAATGGAACCCTTTCTAGATTTCTCTGAAGTCCTCCAGAGTTATGACCTTTCTTCAGCATCAAGGGTTTTATTCAGAAAGGAACTGGTTTTAACAGCATCTCTGTTCCTTCTTTAGATAATCTGCCTGTCATATCCCATATCTCTGTCATATCCTGGACCTCCAACCTGGCTTACAATTGGTCTTCATACCTAGTAAGCCACTCTAGCCCTCTGACTCCCCTCCAGGCAACTCCAGCCCTCCATTACCATTCCAATCTCCCCAGCTACACATGTATGCTTCCCACCCCTCAGCATTATATGCTCCCCCAGGCTTCTGCTCCTACTCCACCTCATTCCATTTCTAGTCTATCTCTGCTCCAGTTAAGTACTACTCTAGTTCCCCTTTGTTATCTCCAGAACATTCTGGTATAACTCCATTACCATTCCTGGTCTTAGTTACCATTACCATCATTGTTACTATTTCTGTTCCATTCCTGTTCCTTGCTTTCCCCTGTTGCATCCTATTACCCTTCAGTTTCAGTCTGACATGATTGGACATTATCTTTCCTGACATCTCCATTTGTTTCTTAGATATTTAGACATCTGCTTTGCTTCTGAGTTTGCACCTGTCCCACCTTGTTACACTTCTAGATAGTTCTGCATCT
>JBBPKN010001219.1:0-19552 GCA_038089275.1 Pulveroboletus cf. rosaemariae | reverse complement strand
ATTCTGTTAAACTCAACTATGTATTTGTTGATTTGTTGACCATCCTTCATAGTCAACTGGTCTAGCTGGTGCTCTGCATCTCTGACCAGGTCATGGGATCCAAAGTTAATCTGGAGTTCCTGAACAAACTCCTTATAATTGTCCATCCACAAGAGGTGGAAGTCAGGGTCTTTAGTAAGAAGGAGGTTAGGCTCAAACCATTCCAATGCCATGCCCTTAAGGTAGGACTGAGCATAAGTGACCTTGGCTCAGTCATTGGCAAAGGCTTTGGAATGATCCTGGAAATTTAATTCACATTGCACTAGAAAAATGCAGAGCTTCTGGGGATCAGTTCTGTCGAACTGGTCCAGTTCCCATACTTTGGTATGCTGCAATGTTTTAGGGGTATGATGGGAAGAGCAAGCTAATCCACAGATGGCACTAGCAAGATTGGTAATAGTGTCATGGTAAATGGAAATAGGTTCTGGGTCTGGAAAAGGTTCAGGGTCATTCTCCAGAATATCAGAATACCCATCAGAGGGGTCATCTCCAGGTTCATCTGATACTCCTGGCTGGGTGCCACAGTTGTCAGGGGTATGAGGAGGTTGAGGAACCTTGGAACCATTAGAGGCTTTATCAACTTGAGCACTAGGTGTGAATGAGTAGGAGGGAGCAGGAGCCTGTGAGGCCAAGCCTGGTGTGCGGCAAGCAGAGAAGCTCTTAAACTGATCTAGGACAGCATGAAAGCGAGCTCTGGTTACACAGATAGACATAATAGCAGTACCAGCACAAGCAGGAGTTTGAATATACTATTATAAATGTTTTGATGTACTCTGGAGATACTCCAGATAACTCCAGAGTGGATGGGGCTTGGCTTCACCTTATGTGGTGCACCCTTATGCTAGTACTGAGTGCTCTAATTTATGGAGGGATTGGAAACTATTGGAGGTCTGGGATTGGCCATAGGGCTTTTTTCCAACAAGAGGCATGATGTCAAGCCATGGAATAAGTTGAGGGACTTTAGGGTAGGGTACAACATCAAGTCATGAAGCAAAAGGGGTCTGGGAAGGATCATAACATTGTATTATGGTTGATATTCAAACTGAAGTACAAGATACCAAACTCCAGTACTTATACCTCAGGGAGACAGATTATCTAAGGAGGGAATGGAGATATGAAAGGAGTTGTCTCATAAGCGAAGCAGGTGCCAATGCATCCTGGATATGAATGGAGATGTCAGAGGAGACAATATTGAATAATGTCAAACTGAAACTAAGTGATGACAGGGAGAAGCATGACACAAAGGAACAGGAACAGAAAGTAAGGTCAGAGGAACAACAGAGTTGTATTGGAATGGTACAGAGTTAGCATAGGTAAAGTTGTAATCAATTGTTAGATAGGAGAAGACAGAGGTAAAGGGAACTAGGAAACATGCAGCTTAAAGCATAGAAGCAACTGGAGTTGCATCAGAGACATAGTGGAGTTGATCCATTGGCATGGGATATGACACCTTGCCAAGATTATAGGTATCTTAATGAACATACCATTTGTGATATCTATCCTCTTCCTCTTATCTTCAACCTCATTGACAAACTCTATGATGCTCAGCTTTTCACTAAGTTCAATGTCCAATGGGGTTATAACAATGTCTGCATTTAAAATGGACACCAATGGAAAGCTGCCTTCATTACACATAAGGGGCTATTCAAATCCACAGTAATGTTCTTTGGTCTGAACAATTCACCCACTACTTTTCAGCAATTCATAAATGATTCATTCCAGAATATGATTGCTGAAGAATGGCTCATCATCTATATGAATGACCTCCTTATCTCTTCTCCTGATGCTAACACCCATCAGGAACAGACCTCCCATGTCCTTCAATGGATGATGGAACTTGACCTCCATTTTAAACTGGAGAAATGCACCTTTGCCACATCCCAGGTTAAATATCTAGGGATGATGTTCATCCTGGTGAGCTCACCATGGACCCCATTAAACTTGCTGGTATTTCCCAGTGATCTACTCCCTCTAAAGTCAAGGATGTTTACTCCTTTCTTGGCTTTGCTAACTTCTATAGGCAATTTATTCCTAACTACTCCACTATTGCCTGTCCCCTTCTTGATCTTATCAAAAAGGCCATGGCCTGGTCCTGGTCTCCTGCCACTCAGAAAGCCTTTGACTTACTCAAGGCTATCTTTCTCTCACAGCCAGTTTTACAAATGCCAGATCTCACCCATTCTTTCACTATTGCCACTGATATCTCCACTTATGCATCTGGTGGTATTTTTCTCCAAACTGACAAGAATGGGGACTGGCATCCCTGTTCTTATCTCTCTCAGACCTTTTCTGCTGCTAAGCAGAACTATGATATCTATGATCATGAACTCCTTGCAGTTATCCATGCTCTAAAAGCCTAGAGGCAATACCTCCTTGGCTCCTCTACTCCTATTCAGGTTTTCACTGACCATAAAAACCTGACTTATTTCAAATCCTCTTAGAAGCTTAACTGCCACCAAGCTCATTGGCTTCTTAACATTGCCAATTTTGACCTGCAACTATCACACATTGCTGGCACCTCCCTTGCCAGGCCCAATGCCCTCTCCTGCCACTCTGACCTCTGTCCTGACACCTTCCAGGATAATCAAGAAGTTACTCTCCTTCCTCCCAAACTCTTTGTTAACCTTGTCAATGCTAACCTCTCTGCCCACATGGGACACATGGTCTACTGGTAGAGTACACTGAGTGCACTAACAGGGAAATGCTGCCAGGTGGGCAGTTCAATTCCTGCAGGATGCAAATTGTTCCTTTAAGACTCTAATTAAAAATTATCTGACCCTTGGCAGTATACTGTGCCTTGAAACAGGATATCCCTGGTATTAGACATTCTGGTGCTGCTCTGAAATTTCCCTAGTATTGGTTAGTCTCTCCTGCTAGAGTGCTGCTCCCTGGCAAGGTTCCTATGGGTGGGCATAGGGTAAAAGGCAAGGCCTGGTGGGCTCAAAAGCTGAGAGGCTTAGAGTAATGGGAAACCAAGCCACAAGGCAGGTGAGCTGTGGTCATGTGGTGAGACTTCCATTAGTTTGGTTGAGTCACCATGTGGGTCTGAGAGGACAGATATCCAGGTTAGTCATTGATACTAAAGTAACTAGAGTTCTTCTCTTCTTGTGGATTTACTGCTTTCTGACTGTAACATGTGTTAACAGTCATTATGGACCCAGAGTAACAGTTCAGGGACAGGGATAGTGAAACAGTGTGCTTGGCTCAAGGTGTAAACAAGATTGGGATTAGGAGTACTGGGAGGAATGTGTTATCCAGCAGCCAATGATCCTGGTCTTGAAAAAGCATCAACAAGGTAACCCCCTCTGTTTCTCAATCCTCCAAAAACAGAATGCCTCTGCAGACAAGAAATTCCACTGTTTCTGCACCTCTGACTGGAAGGAGACTAATGGTTTGCTTACTTACCACAACTGGGTCTTTATCCCCTCTTCCATTAACCTCCACCATGAAATTCTCCAATGCTGTCATGACCACCCATCTGCTGACCACCCTGGTTATCTCAAGATCCAACAACTCATCTCCACCAAGTTTTGGTGGCCTGGCCTCACCACTTTCATCTGCAACTATGTTGCTGGCTGCCCTATTTGCCAATAAAATAAGGCAAATACTTACACCTTTACTTCTGCTCTCTCTCCTATCTGCTCCACCACCACTTGCCCTTTTCAGCAGATCTCTTGTGATCTCATCACTGACCTCCCCCCATCCTCTGACTTTGATGCCCTACTGGTCATGGTTGACCATGGGCTTACAAAGGGGGTAATTCTCTGCTCTACCAAGAAATCCATTACTACTAAGGATATCACCACCCTCTTTTTCCACAAAGTTTACCTCTGCTATGGCCTTTATGATAAAATCATCTCTGATCAAGGCCCTCAATTCACTTTCACTTTTGCCAAGGAGCTTAGGAAACTCCTTGAGTACAACCTCTCCCTCTCCACTGCATACCATCCTCAGTCTAATGGTGAAACTGAATGAGTTAACCAGGAGATTGAGACATATATCTGCATTTACTGTGGTTCTAACCCCACTGGCTGGGCTGATTCCATCATCCACACTGAGTTTGTTCACAATCACTGCCCCCATTCCATTACTGGGCAATCTCTGTTTTATCTCATGATGGGATATGAACTCCATGCCCTTCCTTCTATCATTGATGAATCACTGATGCCTGCTGTTGCTGACTGTACTAAGGCACTTCTCACTGCTCATGATGAAGCCCTCACTGCACATGACCTCACCTGCCAGACAATGGCATCCCACATTTACTCCACCTTCTCCTCATTTGCCAAGGAAGATAAGGTGTGATTAGAAGCTTGGAATTTGAAATGGGCTATTGTTCATCCAAAACTCTCCCCCAAATGGGAAGGACCTTTTACCATCACAGAAGTCCTCTCCCCAATCACCTATTGCCTTCACCTTCCATTTACATGGAAGATTTACCCTGTGTTCCATGCATCACTGTTATTATCCTATTGCAAAAATGATGTTCATGGAAAGAACTTTCCTGCTTTACCTCTGGACCTAATAGAAGGCAAGAAGGAATACAAATTAGAGCAGATATTAAAACATTGAGGCTCCCTGGGCAACCATCAATTCCTGATTTGATAAAAAGGGTACTCAGTAGAAGATGACTCATGGGAACCTGAGTGGAATCTGAAACAATCTCAGTCCACTCTGGATGAGTATAAACTCCTCCACCCTCACCATTTTCCCTCCATCACCTCTTCTACCCACTCCTCCACTAAGAAAACCACTTGTCCTCACAAATAACAGCAATGGCCTTCACTATTGACCAAGGCTTTTACTCATGCAACACTCCTCTTGACACTCTACCTGTTTCTTTGTCATAACTTCCCATTAAGGAAGTTCCTATTGAGCCCTTGCTCATCTCATCTTCTTTCTCTATTACTAATACACACTTTTCTTTTCCTCTTTCTGCTCTTGCCTCTGAGCTCCCTTCTGAGAACTTCATAGCCTTACCCCCTGCTATCTCCATTGGCCCTGCAGTTGTTGCACCCATTCTAGTATCTCTCTCCACTATTGATACCATGTCCACTGGAATTCTCAGTGTCAACCTCCCACTCTCCACCCATGCCCTTCATCAGGGAGCTCCATCCCCCAATTATGCCCACTGTGTCATGACCTATGTCATGGACTCACATCTTGCCATACCCATCAGCTCCTATCTCAACATGTTCTCACCCCTTTGGCTCATCTATCAGATTTATATGCAGCTCCTCTGTCTCCCTCTCCTCTCCTCTGCCCTTACTTACATTCCTCATGCCCGAGTCTCACTTGCCCAAGCCATCATTTCTTCCATCCATTGTAAGCTCCTCTCCAATATAGATGTACTTGCTTATTAACTAGAAATGGGTGAATTCCTTACCAATCTCAACCATTATATATGTGAGCTGGCCACTGCATAGGGATATACTCCCACTACTTCCTCTGCATCTTTTTCCCCTCTTGATGATAATGAGCTTGCTGCTCTAGAATGTGCCAAAGCATGGTGGACTGGCCTTCATGGTGATGGCCACCTTCCCCTATCTTACCCTTGCTTTCATGAGGCATGCTTCCACTGCCACTGCCTGGGCCACATCTGTATCAACTACCCCTCCTACTAGTGCCTCTACTGCCTCCACTGGTACCCTAAACATATCCAGGCTCACTGCCCTGCTTAACACCATGTCATTGACCCCCTTGTCTCCTTCTCCACATCATCCTCCTCTTGTGGTTCCTTCTGCACCTCATCTCATGGCTCCTCCCAATCTTCTTGCCACTTCCACAGCTCTTAGGGGTCATACCACCATCCTTCCATGGCTCTGTCACCCCCTTTGCCTTTATATTACACCAATAATGATTTCCATGATGATGTCATTGACAAGGTTGGCTGGGCCAACATCACCAGCTTCCCTGGGCCCTCCTATGATATCTTATAAGGTATCACAAGTCTTCCACCCCTAGCAGGGGGGTAATGTTACATTTTCTCTTTTCTTTTTCTCTTTTCCTCTTTCCTTGCCTTAGCTTCCACTCTTCTTGCACCTTGGGTGCTTTCTTGTTCATTTTCCTTCTTAGATTCTAATCTTCTCATGTTCTGGCCTAGCCCAGACTGCTCTCTTGTTAAATCCTTTGCCTGGGCCTTCTATCTCTTAAATTAGCTAACTCATAATCATTCCATCTCTTTCCATCCATTTTCACATGGATATCTTACTCATTATTCATCAGCATGATTACTTAGTCAGTCTCTGCTTGAACCTTATTAGTTGTACTATAAAGTAGCATACTTTCTGTCTCCTCTTTTTTTATGCTACTTCTACCTTGTGATCACCTCACTAGTTCTTGCATCACCTTTCTCCTTGTATCTACATACTTGAAATCACTACTTGTGTTCTGGCACTTAACCAGAGAGTCATCAGTGTCTGACTTTGACACACCCCTGGGAGTGTAGCTGGTACTACTTGAAGCACAACACTTCATTTGTCACTTCCCACTCATCTTGAAGCTTATCTTTGGTTTGCTTCTCCCACTCTTCCTCCAGCAAGGTCTACACCTGTCCCTACCCAGGCCTAGCATAACAGTAATGCTATTGCTCTAGCATGGAAGAAGAAGCAACAGTGGGGTAGACTATACCAGAGGGGAATTGGGGCACATCAAGATAGTAAAGGTGGTTGACATAATGTGTTGCAGTAAAAATGGGCTTGTGGGATGTGGTGAGCAGGTCATGGAGTAGCTGGCCATCATCCTTCAACTCAAAGGAAATGCAGTGGTGACCTGCACCAAAAAAAGTATAACAATTAGCATCATCAAGCTGGGAAACCAATATAATGGAGGTGGAGGATGCAGGAACATTACACACATCACATAGAGTGAGGCAAGTTATGCCAGATGGCTGGCTGACAAGAATCTGAGCTTTACCATGACCTGAAATGACAGTTTGACCATTTCCAAAACCACTGATGCTGCCACCTGAGAATGTCAAGTAGAATGTGAATAAGCTATGGTCTGCAAGTATGTGAGTTGATGCACCAGAATCAACAATGGGTGTCAAATGTGTAACATGTGCATGATATATAGAGGGGATGGAAACCAACTATGTAAGAGTATCAGATGACAGGTGAGTATGAGAGACTTCATTAGCCATCAGGCACTTCTCTAGCACATAGTTGGATACTTCATCCTGCTCAGTATCTTCCTCAGTAATCTTGGCCTTTTCCTTCTTCTTGCTCTGTGACCTTTTCTTGGGGCCCTTTTTCTCCATGTTATTATTTTTTGCATAGCATATAGCCTTGTTGTGTCCAGCATGCTGACAGTTGGTACAAAATTTGATACCAGTTGCATGAGCAGTTCATTCCAATGTTGCAAGGGCACTTTCAGTAGTTTCACTGGCTGGTGCAATGGTGGTGACCTTCTGATAACACTTTTCCTCAAGGATCTCAGAAATGACACTAGATAATGTGGTTACATTCTTGTCAAAGTGCACACCTTTAATAAAATAGTCCCAGAAGTCAGGATCCTTAGAATCAGATGGTAGCATGAATAGTAAAATAATGGCAGCAAGCCATTCTTGAAGAACAAAGTTGGCATTAGCTAAGTAGCATATGGCTTCCTGATACTCATTAATGTGCACTGAAATGTCTCCATCACTTGACATGTGATGTGTAAAATAATGAAACCAGTAGATAATGGATTCAGTTCCAACCTGGCTGAATTCAGCAGCAAGGAGCTTCCAGGCTTCATTTGCAGTATCCAGATAGACAATTTTAATCATAAGATCAGCTTTGATGCATCCAGTAATAGATGCCCATGCTGCAGCATCCATTTTGCTCCAGACTTGGCATTGTGTTGGATCTGAGGGCTGAGGCATGGTACCATTTACAATTCCAAGTAGATCACAGAAGCTGAGTGCCTTCTTTATATAATGGGCCCAAACAAAGTAGCCAGTTTCATCAGAGAGATAATCCTCTTTAGTGCATGGAAAGAAGTGACTTGAGTTGGATGGCATATTCCATGAGGTGAGGACTGATAATAATTGTGGAGTGGTACCTTGACTGAACATGGTGACTTAGGAAATAGGGCTTGAGCACAAAAATAAAAAGTTTGATGAGTTCCTTTGTTATTGTGTTAGACCTTGGAGCTCATAACCTAATGAATATAAAGACTCAGTTGGGGCATAGAAATGACTGATATTAGTACCTAATGAATATAAGGACTAGATACTAGTTAGTAGCCATTGCTATAGAATATGTGGTATTTGTACATACCTTAGTTAGGGCATAGAAACAATTGAGGATGTTATAAGAAATAGTAAACAATCTTAAAGGGCTGTGGAGTCTCATTCTGCTAACACATTGGATAGACAACAAAAGGTTAGAAATGTCATGGTAAAACAGTAAGCTATACAATATGGGAACCACACTGTGATCAACAGCCCTTTACTCTCATCTATTTATATCTGGGCTTAGGGTTCCCTGATTAGGTAGTTCCTGTACTTAGTCAGCTTGGTCTGTGCACCAAGGCCCACAATATATAAAGGGTAAGGTAAGCAGGACTAAATCCCCAGTTTTGCTCACTTAAGTTTGATTTAGTCTTGTCTGGCTATACTCCACTTCCTATAAGTGATTCAACAGTTCCCTATTGGCTTACTTTCTTTCATTATGCCTAGTTCCTGGCCACTAGCATAAAAGCCAGATAGCAAGAATAGAAAGAGCACTTATCAAGGTTAAAGTTAGAAAGATCAACACATTAGGAAGTTGCATTTCACAGAGGGCTGGGAAAGCATATATCAATGGAAAAGTGAAAAACATACACACATAGCTGGGGTGGAATGGAATAGTAATAGAAGGCCAGAATTGCCTGAAGGGAAGTTAAAGGGCTAAAGTAGATTACTAAGTATAAGGGCCAGTTATAAGCCAGGTTGGAATTGGGTTGGAATTGTGTTGGAGGTATGGAATATGATACCTAGAAGGATTTAAGCAGTTATCAAGGCCAAGAAAGGTTATACCAGATACTAAATATCATATTCTATTTAAAGTCAAAAAACTGTTCCAATGAGTTGTTATTTTGATATGGTTGCCATGTTACCAAAACATAATCAAATGCTTTGATCATTGGACCAATAGAAAGCCAAGAGCAAGTACTGCATTTCATACACTTATAGCCTAGCATGATAATTAGTAGTTATTGATAGCCATTGCATTTAGTGCAAAACATGCAAATATTGGGATAGTTTTTTGAGCCACTGTATACCTGCCCACTGGAAACTTGACCCCAAAGATATATGTGCCATCTTTATTAACTATCTGGCCACACAAAAAGGCTGGTGGTTCTACCTCTCAGATAAGCATGCCATTTGAATCTTGGCTCACACTGTTTTTAATAATGCTGCTAATTATTATATTCCATGTCAATGTGTTATATCCCAGACCTCTGACCCAATTCTGACCCCATCCTGACCTGGCTTACAATTGGTCTTTGTACCTAGTAAGCCACTCTAGTCCTCTGACTCCCCTTCAGGCAACTCTGGCCCTCTGTTACCATTCCAGTTTCCCCCAGCTATACATGTATGCTTTCTGCCCCTCAGCATTATATGCTCCCCTGGGCTTCCACTCCTACTCCACCCCATTCCATTTTTAGTCTATCTCTGCTCCAGTTAAGTACTACCCTAGTTCCCCTTTGTCATCTCTAGACCTTTCCAGTATAACTCTGTTACCATTCCTGGTCTCAGTTACCATTACCATCATTGTTACTCTTTCTGTTCCATTCCTGTTCCTTGTTTTCCCTCATTTCATCCTGTTACCCTTTAGTTTCAGTCTGACATGATTGAACATTGTCTTTCCTGACATCTCCATTTGTTTCTTAGATATTTAGACATCTGCTTCACTTTTGAGTTTGCATCTGTCTCACTTCACTACACTCCTAGATAAGTTCTGCCTCTCTGAGGTATAAGTAATGTAGTCCTGTATCTTGTATCTTAGTATGAATATCAACATAAACACTCTCTTGTTGTTATTTTCACTCTGATTGAGCCCTTAGACTTACTCTGACCCTCTGAGTTACTCTGAAGAACCTCCAGGACCAAGCAATATCCTTAAAGGAGTTGTAAGATCCCATCTCCATGACTAGGCTTGACTCTTCTCATCCTGCCTGTCTCTCTTGTTGAGCACTGAGACAGTCCTCTTCTCCACCTCTAACATCTATGTAAATTGGGACACTGGAAAGTGCAAGAGTACACCACATAAGATAAAGCCAAGTTCCATCTGATTAACCAACCATTTCTGAATCCCTTCAGAAGTCTCTGGACATCTCTGGAGTTTCTGGAGTATGACCTTCTCTCAGATTTGTGCACTACTAAGGTGCTGGAACCTGACCTTTGCCCCCTAGCAACAAGGGCTTCATTCAGGAAGGAGATTGATATACAGTTTAACAGTTCATTTGTACTTGGTATAGATTTTAACAGTTAATAGGTCAACTCCACTATGTCTCTGATGTAACTCTGGTTGCTTTCATGCTATAAGCTATGTATTTCCTGATTCCCTTTACCTCTGTTGTTATAATGCACTTTTTCATTTTTACTCTTTTTGGACTTATCTTCTTACTATTGCAACTCTTCACATTGTCACATCACATGACCCTTTCACATTTTCACACCTTCACCATTTCACCCTGTCATCTTTCACATCTTCACATGGCACAACTCTAGAGCAATCTAGACTCTGATATCATACCTCATGTTTGCCTCATGTATTTCTAGGTCTCCACTCTCTTATCACTATTGGATGGCTTACTGTACAGTACTTTAGGGCCAGCACCAGTTACATGGTCTGTGTGCAGTATGTAACAATATAAAAGGAGGTCTGCTCAAGCCTGGGGTTTTCCAGTCTTGTGCACTTGAATCTTCCAGTTCTTGCTATTCCTTGGCTCTTATCTTTCTACTCTTTTGCCTAGTTCAAAGCCACTAGCATAAAAGCTTCATTTCAGGACTTAGGAAGAACAGCACACACCAAGGTTGCGTGTTTTAGGTCAACGCATCAAGATTGTTATGTTTCACTTGTGCAAGACTCTATACTTGGTCTGTGTAGGAAGGAGTTTAGGAACAAGGTCACCCTATTTTTTATGCCCTACAAAGTTGCTTATCCTTGGGGGCACAAGAAGGAACTTAGGAACTTAATCAACCAAGCAATCTTAGGATTTGAAGGAGATGAAGAAGGAAGACAGAAGTTTCAAAGGAGGTTTGACATTTTTGATAGGCAAATGGCCCTAGACTTCCAGGCATCAAAGGCCAGGGATAGGAAAGTAGTGGTGAGTGAAAGGCTAAAGACCCTCAGACCATCTTCAGTTCTCAAAAAACCCCATGGTCTTTACTCCATTTGCACTCCCCCTCACATTCTTCACTCACTAGTCCGTCATGTCCACACCAAGGCTAAATGAGGAGGAGTATGAAAGCCAGGTCGAGGTCCCAGAGTCCAGTCCCTTGATAGAAGAACCCCCCTTTGAGTATTCAACCCAGGACCCACTACCATTGAGCAATCCAGGTTGATTAGAAGGGTGCTACCACCCAGCTTCATCATCACCTTCAAGGCTTAAGAAGATGGCTGAAGAAACCAATATGGAAGACTTGTTAAGAGAGTTGAGAGGAGGAATGGGAAGGAAGGTTGCAGACCCAGGAAAGTGGGATGGTGACAGAAAGAAGTGGAGGTTGTGGTGGGCAAAGGTTAGAGTGTGGGAGGATAGCATTGATTGGAAGAATGATCAAACAAGGATCATGGGAGTGCTATCCTGAATGAAAGGAAAGGTAGAGGGCTATGCCCAGCTAATCCTTGAAGATTGCTTAGACAAGGGATGATGGCCTTCAAGGAACAACCTCTTTGATGACATCAAATGGTACTTCCATATCAATGAGCTCACTCATGAGGCTCTCAAAAAGTTGGAAGGTTTAAGGCATACAGGGAGGATTGATGACTATTTGCAGGACTTCATTGTTCTGCAAAAAGATGCTGGGATTGATGAACACCATGCAATGAGGCTGCTCAGGGAACAGGTCCAATATCAGATTTATCAGCATGCGATGTTACAAGGTCTGGAAGAAACAGTCTCAGAGCTGATCAACCAGTTCCAAGTTATAGGTCATGCTTTTGAGCACATGGCAGTCAAGCATGGAGCTCCTGTCAACAGATGGCAATCCCCCAGTTGTCCTCTCCCTTGTCCTCCAATCACCTCACCCACTTCCAATCAATTTCAGCCCCAACCTCAGTGGCAATCTCCCCAGTTCATGGCCACTGGAACTCAACCAGGAAGAGGGGCCCCAATGGAGATAGGAGCAGTCAATTATGGTGGCAAAGAATGCTTCAAATGTCACAAATGGGGACATTTGGCAAAAGATTGCTGCTCCAACCTTCCATTTACCCCTCCTTCTGATTTTAATTCATGCAGAACACAGGCCAGCATCCCAGCAGATAATAGGGCATTACCCCGAAGGCAGATATTGACCTTTGGGGAATTTGAAAAGGTACAGGGACAGCCTAACACTTATGAGGCCCCTATGGTAGATATGAGGGTATTGGCAGCAGAAGCTGCAAAACAAGGAATGTCTTCAGGAATTCAAGAAGTTTCTGAAGAAAGTAGCATGTACGGAGAAGCAGCCAGAGCTTACTGGCTGAACAAGTTCGCATTAGAAAAGAAATCTTTAAAATAAATGTGACTTCAATTGATTGAGGTGATCAGGGTCATTTTTCCCTTTCTTCTTCTGCTATATTATTCAATTCTTGTCCTATGAAAACAGTTTTTTCACCAGCCAATGAGGGGTCTTGAAAGAGCTTGGCTGATGGCAATAAATCAGTGCTTAATTCCTCAGAAAAAATAAAAGAAAAAGGTATCAATTCATTATGCATTTAAAGTTCACCCTTAACAGATATTTATAAAAACCTCAAAATAATAAAAGGAAGAGATGAATTTTTATTGGAAATAAAGGTAAAAGGAATAAGAAATGAACAATGGAATAAGTGTGGTACCATCCATGCTTTAATTGATTCAGGAGCAGTGGTAACATTTGTGGATACTGACTTTGTCTCACAACATAGGTTAACAACATTACCTCTAGAACAACAAGTAGAGGTGTACAACACAGATGGTACAAAAGGATTAGGAGGCCAAATCCAAAGTAAAGTCCTCCTGAATATTGAATTCACAGATGCACATGGGAAAGCACATGAAGAAGTGCTACCTGCACTTGTATCAAGACTAGGCAAAATGGATCTCATTATAGGGTATGATTGGTTCAAAAAGCATAACCCTATTATAGATTGGCAAAAGAAAACAGTACTAATCCCAGGCAAACCAATACCACTTCATCAGATTAACACTAATGAAGTGGAACTAAAGGATCAGGTATCAAAGGAGTTTCATAAGTTTCTGAATATGTTTTCCCAGGAACAATCAGAAAGAATGCCAACAAGGAAACCCTGGGATCACCCAGTAGACCTTAAAGAAGGGTTTGTACCAAAGAAAGGACGAATTATTCCACTCTCAGATAAAGAAATGACTGAAGTTAGGAATTTCATTGAGACAGAAACAAGAAAAGGGTATATTAGGC
Organism: Pulveroboletus cf. rosaemariae; assembly: GCA_038089275.1. Classification (NCBI taxonomy): domain Eukaryota; kingdom Fungi; phylum Basidiomycota; class Agaricomycetes; order Boletales; family Boletaceae; genus Pulveroboletus; species Pulveroboletus cf. rosaemariae. The sequence continues at coordinate 5,925 of JBBPKN010001219.1, read as the reverse complement.
CCTTAAAATCACCACAAACATCCCCCATTTTCTTTATAGGTAAAAAGGATGGGGGGAAGCATATGATCATTGATTATAGATATCTAAACAAGTGGACTGTCAAGAACTCTTATTCACTTCCTTTAATCTCTACTCTCATTGATTGCCTTAAAGGCTCTGACATGTTTACAACTCTAGATCTCTGATGGGGTTACAACAATATCAGAATGCGCCAAGGAGATGAATGGAAAGGCGCATTTACCACGCCTATAGGGGCCTTTGAGCCCATGGTAATGTATTTTGGCATGTGCAATAGCCCTGGCACATTCCAAACAATGGTTAATAACATTTTTCATGATCTATGGGTGTTTGTGTTGGTATATATTGATGATATTATTATTTTTACCAAGGACAAGACTAGAAAGGAACATGCTCAACTCATGGCCCAAGTTCTCCAAAGATTACAAGACAATAATCTCTTTTTGAAGCCATTAAAGTGTCACTTTATGCAAGAAAAGGTGAATTATCTAGGAATGGTCATGTCTAAAGACAGGGTCAAGATGCAGATGAACAAGGTTCAGGCTATTCAAGATTGGCCACAGCCATGCACTCTCAAACACATTCAAGCTTTCCTTGGTTTGGCTAATTATTATCGCCATTTCATTCAGGGTTTTGCAGATATAGCTCACCCTTTAAATGATCTTACTAAGAAAGATCAAGTTTTTTCATGGGATGGTCCTCAACAGAAGGCTTTTGTTTCCCTTAAGAATATTATGTCCATGGCTCCTTTTTTGATCTATCCCGACTCCACCTGGCCAGTCCAAGTTGAAACTGATGCATTGGACATAGCTACTGGCACCATCCTTTCCTATCTGGTCAATGGGGACTGGTGTCCTGCCACCTATTTATCTCATTCTTTAAATGCAGCTGAAAAGAATTATCCTATTTATGATAAGGAACTTCTGGCAGTTATCCGGGCACTCAAAGAATGGCATCACCTTTTGATTGATCGTCTATCATTCAAAATATGGATGGACCATCAGGCTCTGGAACACTGGAGGAAACCACAAGATCTGTCCTCTTGACAGGCATGATGGGTGGAATTGCTCATGGAATTCTGCTTCACTATTGTTTATAAACCTGGCACCTCCAATAAACAGGCAGATGCTTTATCTTGTCAATTTAACCATGGTTTGGTGGTCAATGAACCTAACAAGAATGTCATGGTTCTTTCCCATGAGCGTTGCCCCATCCTTCCCTCCCTTTTCTACCAGAGCCTAAGTATTTCCAACTCTTTTATCCAGGATGTTGTCATGGCCTCTGGTCCTCTTATTGATGAAGACTGGCCAGGGCTGTGTTATAATGCAGATGAAGGATACTTCACACATGAACAATCAAACACAATATTTATACCAAAAGAACTTAGGATGGAAGCTTTAAAGATATGTCATGACTCTCCTATAGCAGGACATGGAGGACAAAGAAGAACTCTTCATTTATTAAAACAATTTTTCTATTGGCCTGGACAGTCATAGGATGTTATTAATTATATCAAGACCTGTCAAGCATGCTCCCTCACGAAGGGTTCACAAAAGGCACTAGCAGGCAAACTTTTATCCCTACCTATTCCCTCTAAACCATGGACAGACATTTCCACAGACTTTATTACTGGTCTACCAAAGTCAGATGGGTTTGATGCTATTCTAGTGGTAGTAGATCATTTTTCAAAAGAAGTGGTTTTCATTCCTTATTCTACAACCACTTCTTCATCAGATTTAGCTAAACTATTTTATGACCATGTTTGGTCAAGACATGGCTTGCCATCGTCTATTGTTTCAGATAGAGGACCTCAATTTGCTTCAGCATTTACACAAGAGCTATGTCACTCCCTTGACATACACCAGAAACTTTCTACTTCTTTTCACCCACAGACAGATGGTCAAACAGAAAGGATAAACTGCGAGTTAGAACAATACTTGCATACCTTTGTGGCAAAGAAACAGGAAACTTGGGCAGCCTGGATAAAGATAGCAGAGTTCTCACACAATAATGCCTTCTCCACAGCAATGGAGTTCACCCCATTTTCTATCACCAAGAAGTTTTCACCACAACTTGGCTTCAAGACAGACAAAGTCTCACATGAATTTGTGAAAGAATTCCAATGAACAAATGATCAAATATAGGAGTCATTGGAAAAAGCCAAAGAAAAAATGATTCAAGTAGCAGAATTAAAAAGATCAGAAGCACCTTAATACCAGATTGGGCAGAAAGTCTGGTTATCCACAGAACACCTATCACTTCCCTATCCATCTAAAAAATTATCACAGAAGTGGATAGGCCCCTACACCATCATTGATATTCTTCCCAATGCAGTAAAACTGCAGTTACCAGTTAATATATGCATCCATCCAGTCATTAACATCTCCTGAGTCAAACCTTATCATGATCCCCTTCCTTAGCAACCAGTCATTCGTCCTGACCCTATTGCCATAACAGAAGAAGGACATGAAGAATGGGAGGTGGAATATGTGGTAGACTTAAGATTGAAAAAAGGAAAACTGGAATACTTGGTGCATTGAAAAGGATATGATGCATCTGATCATACATGGGAACCTGAGGATCATCTCCAGCATGCTCCCCAAGCCACTTCATCTTTCCACCTTTGCAATCCATCAGCTTCCTGAAAACTTTGTGGTCTGTTCCTAAAAGACTTTTATTCTTGTTTTGAACCATACACCAACTTGACCACTTCTGTTCCACTAGCCCTGTCTTGTCTGGAATTTGAGATCTAAAGATGGGGTAGTGTTATAATGCACTTTTTCATTTTTACTCTTTTTGGACTTATCTTCTTACTATTGCAACTCTTCACATTGTCACATCATGTGACCCTTTCACATTTTCACATTTTCACACCTTCACCATTTTACCCTGTCATCTTTCACATCTTCACATGATACAACTCTAGAGCAATCTAGACTCTGATATCATACCTCATGTTTGCCTCATGTATTTCTAGGTCTCCACTCTCTTATTGCTATTGGATGGCTTACTGTACAGTACTTTAGGGCCAGCACCAGTTACATGGTCTGTGCACAGTATGTAACAATATAAAAGGAGGTTTGCTCAAGCCTGGGATTTTCCAGTCTTGTACACTTGAACCTTTCAGTTTTTGCTATTCCTTGGCTCTTATTTCTCTACTCTTTTGCCTAGTTCAAAGCCACTAGCATAAAAGCTTCATCTCAGGACTTAGGAAGAACAGCACACACCAAGGTTGGATGTTTTAGGTCAACATATCAAGATTGTTGCATTTCATCTGTTCCTTTCTACCTAATATTGATTACAACATTATCTACATTAACTCTGTAATATTCCAATACAACTCCATAGTTTCTCTGTTCTCACTTCCTGTTCCTGTTCCTTTCTTTCTTGTCTTTTCCTGTCATTATTTAGTTTCAGTTTGACATTACTCAGCATTGTCTCTTTTGACATCTCCATTTGTATCCAGAATGCATTGGTACCTGCTTTGCTTATAAGACAACTCCTTTTATATCTCCATTTTCTCCTTAGATAATCTGCCTCACTAAAGTATAAGTACTATAGCTCTGTATCTTGTACCTCAGTTCAAATATTGACCATAACATGACATTACAATCATTCTTGATCTCCCTTTTGCTTCATGACTTGATATTGTATCCTACACTAAATCTCATGACTTATCTTATAACTTGACATCATATTTCTTGATGAAAAGCCTTATGGCTTATCCTGAACCTCTGATAACTTCCAACTCCTCTGTAAATCAGGGTACCTGGTACTAGCATAAGGGTGCACCATATAAGGTGAAGCCAAGCCCCATCCACTCTGGAGTTAACCAGAGTACCCCCAGAGTATATCACAGTTAATAATACTAATAGTCATGATTATTTTTTGGCTGAGAAGATATCTCAATTTCACTATATTTCACTCTGCTTATCTTTCTCTGAGCCAGATAAAACTTGTTATGAAGTAACACTGCTGCACTAGAACCAGTCCATGTGATTGTGCATAAGAAATCCCTTTTTTGGCTTAACCCTAGTCTGTGGTTTCAATTCTTTAAGAGTATTTATTATCCCTTTACCTCAGCAGTGGTCATGTGACAATTAGTCACCTGACATGGATTTTCCCTGGATCTTCCTGGAAACTGCCCTCCTCTCTAATCTCCATGGATTTTATCTTAGATCTAGATTAGAATCTGAATCTGGACCCTAGATGCATTTGTAGCAGATCTTAGATTGGATCTCATCTGTGGCAGAGATCTCCATCCTTATGGGTGCAATACCTCTGATTCTACACTTCCATTTCAAAGCTATGTCCTTTTTCATTTATTCTTTATATCTGTATCTGCCCTTTGCTGGTATTTTTTCATATCTGATCCATGCTTTATCCTTGTGTTTCCCATTCTATTTATAACCAGGTCTTAGGGTTCCCTGATTAGGTAGTTCATGTACTTAGTCAGCTTGGTCTGTGCACCAAGGTCCACAATATATAAAGGGCAAGGTAGACAGGACTGGATTTCCAGTCTTGCTTATTGAGCCTTGGTTTAGTTTTGTATCTGAGGGAATATCTCTTTCACAGATTGTTTTAAACAACACCTCTTAGCTTTCACAAGTGGTTCAGCTTGATTCATTTACATCCTCTTGCCTAGTTCAGAGCCACTAGTATAAAAGCCCTTTAGTAGAAAAAGACACTTATCAAGGAGCCCTTAGATTAGAGTTAGAAGCAGTTCAGCACATCTGCTTGTGCTTCACTTGAGCAAGACTTGTTACTTGGTCAGTGCTCAGTAGATATTTGCACCAGCTCAGGAGTATTTGCTTTTAGCTATCCCTTTCCCTTCCTTTTAGGTTTATTCTTTGATAAAGAAGTCTAGCCAGTTTAGCAAGAAGCTACTAAAGCAAAAGAACAGGAGCCAAGAAGGCTTTAGTCCATCAGGACTAGTGAATAGTTTACTGCCCTCACATAAGCAACAGTAGTATTCACATGAAGATTACATCAGCAGAAGACAGGTAGTCAAAGAAGAGTTACCTTCCTACTATTAAAAGAAGTTTTATTTGAAGTCCTATTTGATTAGAAGTTGCTGAACAGACAAGAAGTCTAGACCAATAGTCTATTGGATTATAAGTTACATAGAGTCACAGCCCTTTGTTCAGTAGCAGCAGTTGCAAGACTTAGTTGAAGAAAACTTAGAAGAAAAGTTTAGTCTCTCTCAGAGTTCACCATGACTTTTCCTTTCACAGCAACCATCCCTCTACCAGTTTACAGAAGTAGCAGCAGCATAAAAGTATGCTTGGGTCCTTCCAATCCAGCTATAGAAGTAGATGCAATTAGGATCAAGTTGCCTCAGGAGTTATCATCCTCTTTCTTTTCAATATTATTCTTTTCCACAGCTGTTCAGGCATCAGCCATAACAAAAGTCTATTCTCAGAGAAACAAGGTTGAAATGCAACTACTAATGCATTGACCTATCTAACCCTAACCCTTGGAAAGTGCCTTCCTATCTTGCTATCTGGCTTTTGTGCTAGTGGCCAGGAACTAGGTGTGATGAGAAGAAAGGTGAGAGCCTATGCCAATCTCTAAACCAATAGGAAACTGTTGGATCACTTATAGAGAGTGGAGTATAGCCAGAAGAGAATAAATCAGACTCAAGTGAGCAAGACTGGGAAATCCCAGCTTGCCTACCCTTGCCTTTATATATTCCAAGGACTGGTACACAGACCATGCTGACTAAGTACAGGAACTACCTAATCAGGGGATGCCCTAAACCCTGGGTTAATAGATAAGGAACATGAGGGAAAAGCATGGAGCAGATATTAATGAGTATGGCAGGATACCATGCAGATGTGGGAGAATGGAAGAGAAGTATCTAGGAAATGAATGCAGGGTCAGAGGTGCTTGCACCATGAGGACAGA
>JBBPKN010001218.1:0-19554 GCA_038089275.1 Pulveroboletus cf. rosaemariae | reverse complement strand
CAGAACTTATACCTTAGAGAGGCAGAACTATCTAGAAGTGTAACAAAATGAGACAGATGCAAACTCAGAAGCAAAGCAGATGTCTAGATATCTAGGAAATGAATGGAGATGTCAGAAAGACAATGTCCAATCATGTCAGACTGAAACTGAAGGGTGACAGAATGAAACAGGGGAAAGCAAGGAACAGGAACAGAACAGAAATAGTAACAATGATGGTAATAGTAACTGATTGGGAACAGTAATGGAATTATATTGGGATGGTCCAGAGATGATGAAGGGGAACTAAGGTAGTACTTAACTGGAGCAGAGATAGACTGGAAGCAGAATGGGGCAGAGTGGGAGTGGAAGCCTGGGGGAGTGTATAATGCTGAGGGGCAGGAAGTATACATGCATAGCTGGGAAAGACTGGAATGGTGACAGAGGGCTGGAGTTGCCTGGAGGGGAGTCAGAGGGCTGAAGTGGCTTACTAGGTGCAAAGACCAATTGTAAGCTGGGTTGGAATGGGGTTAGAATTTGGGTCAGAGGTCTGGGGTATGACAGTATCCCCCCCTTAGGCCTGAATCCTTGAAGGCTGTTGGCCTGGGATGCAGAGGGTACAGACATGTGATCTGCAATAGTGTGGTGATGGGCATGTAATCACATGCTTTGGTAACATTGGGGGTAAAACAGAGGGTTGTGGAGGCAACAAGCATATGACCTTGTTTAGTTACAATGGGATGGAAGAGCAGAGTTTCTTGGCTTGCTCATGAATAAAAATGGGGACTTCAATGGTAGCTTGTCCTTCCTTCATTACAACAACATGGCCATATTCGAAAATCTCATGGCCTGGGCCAACAAACGCATTATGGAGTATGCTGACAATGATGAGGTGTTAAGTGATGCCAAGTACACTGAGTGCAAGAGACATGTAAAGGTAAGGAAGAAGGAGGAATGGAGGAGGGTAGAAGAGGCTTGGAAGGTGGTGGAGGAGGCTGCCTAAAGGCAGGTCAAGAAGGTCTAGAGGGCTCAGAGGGTAACAGAGGCAGCTGCCCAAGAAAAGGTGAGAACCACAGTTGTTATCCAGTGAAATGCACCACTGATGATTAACAGGCAGTGCGAATGCAGGCCCAAGCAGGGCCCAGCAACAATAAAGGGAAACAGAGGGTGAAGAAGGCACTAGCATGCTGGAGGTGTGCAGATAGGGGGATGGAGTACGAGATGGGCATGGGAAAGTCCACATTGTGCTTGGCCTGTCAAGAGGCCAAGGCAAGGTGTAAACACCTGGGGGAGGAGAAGCTAATGTGGAAGTGGTGTTGGAGGAATGTGAAGGAGGAGCAGCCCAAAAAGAGGGCCTGCTCAGAGGAAGCAGAGGGCAGTGCTGAGCAGGTGGCAGAGGGCTGTTGCCTGCTGGTGGCAACCATATGGAAGATAGGGGACTGGGTGGTGCAGGAAATAAGGAGGGAAAACTGGCTGCTAGCACAGCTGGTTGACATCCTTGATCCCACATGAAAGGTGAGCAGAAAGGATGCAGAGAGTGGGCTGGAGGACAGCAAAGAGGAAGAGGTGGCAGGAGAGGTAGTAGAGCTTGGGACAGGGATCCAGGAGGGGGCAGAAAGGGAGAAAAATGAAGATGTAATGGTACTAGAGTAGTATAGTAATTATCCTAGTTTGTATTTATAACAAAGGTCAGGGTTTGGGAATGATCCAGGGGGCTGGAAATAAGGATATGAAAAGGGGTTAATGACTTCTGAAGTGAAGGCTTCAAGCCTTGAGTGAACAAGTTCAGAGAACATGTGAAGTATGTCCAGAAAGTAAGGTTTCTGCAAATTATAATAACCTGTTAAAATGAAATCTCATAACCAGGCAAGGGGTACCTTGAGTGGTCATAGGGCGATAAGGAGGACAAATGGACAGCCAAGAACAGATGGAAGAAATAGCTGAATTTCCCAAAGGGGTGAGATTAAAATCCAATGTCAAAAACAGTCACTTCTGCCATAAGGACAGAGAAACTGAAAAGGAATGAAGGAGGTAGAAGTGAAGAGTTTTGGGGCTTTGGAATAACTTCCAGAAAGAAGATCAGAAATTAGACTAGAGTCTGATAGTCAAATGATGATCAAAACAAATGTCAGAAGGGTCAGATCTAGGGCAAAGTTGAGGAAGGTTCATTTATTTTCAAAGGAAACTAAAACACAATAATCAAGGGCAAATGGATTCTGTACTTGGTTAGAGTCAGGGTTAGTGCAGAGTTGGCTCAAGGAAGATAAGTTCCTGAGGAAAAGAAGTTGGCACTCATTTTCCTGCTTTAACATGGCTGGATTCCCAGATCTTTACTTTTAATTGAATAACCAGCTCACCCTTCATCCTAATGATGGGATGGCCCTCATAATGGCCAAGAATCAGGAAAGAAGGAGGCACAGAGTCAAGGTATACAAGGCTGGTGCCTCAACAGGAATAGGGGGAGCAAACAACAGCCAATGAAATAGGGGTAAAGTACAGGTCAGAATGGTGGAAGGAGTCCGGAACCTCACTGCTCTTAATGAGGCAGCCCAAGAAGTTGGTATGACAGGTAATGGATTGGTTGCCAATACAATTCATAAGGTCAGTGATCTGATTCACCAGGACTTAAGGGAGCAGAACAGGCTCCTTCATGATCTAGTCAAGATCCAGATGGAGAAGGGCCACCAGAAGAGATACCTCAGGGCAGAGTCTGGTGTTCATGTAATTGATCATAATGCTTAGTGGAAGGGGTGTGGAGGTCAGAGGGCTGGAGATGGAATGAGGGTTTTTGTGGCCAAACTTGGGGCTGGGACAGAGCCAGAGGATATCATGGTGGGGACTGGAGAAGATCCAGAGGAGTAGGTATTCTGCTGAGAGTTGCTCGCTGGCCTCACCTCCTATATACAACCAATGTCTGTATACTGATTGAATTGCACATTATTTATGTGCAGCAACAAGGGGAGGGAGGTGAGCTACTTGAGGAAAAGCCAGAGATGACTGGAGATAATCAGGGATGGGTACAGTCAACATAGGTAGGAGTCAGGCACTGCACTAGTGGTAAAGGTGATTAGAGGGGGCAATTGGTGCAGAGCACATTTGGTCATTGCATGAAGGTAGACAGTTGACCAGGTGGCCTGGATACTGTGGTGGAAGAGATCAGAGAGGAACCAGAGAGGCAAGTGGAAATAAAGGGAAGGGCAAGAGTACAGGGAGACCAGATTGCTAGGTGCAAGCAGTGGTTCCCAGTGTGGTTACTAGATGCTATCCTCTCCTCAAGGTTAACATTCCATTGTTGACCAGGAGACAGAAAGGAAAGGTGCCAGGGGCAGCACAAGGCATGAAATGGAAATGGTTCAGAAGGATCTGGAAAGATGGGAGGGAGGCTGGAAGGAAAGGCCAACCAAAAGGACAGATACAAGAACAGAGAGGTCCCAGGGGATGTAGTAAGAGCAGAAAGATCTCCAAAGAAGAAGGAGAACCCAGGGAAAATGAAAGGACAAGTCCCAGACGACAGGTTAGAAGGAATGGGAATGAAAGGCAAAGAGAAACAGAGCCATCAGAACAAGGCCAGAAGAACAAGGAATTTCCAAGGCAAATAATGGAGGGGTTCTGAAGGGTTCTAAAGAAAGGAGCAGCATTCCCAGGAGATGCAGAAGAGCAGAATCATTGTCAAGAAAAGGATACCCAGAATAAAAGAATTCTCAGAAGCTGCAGAAGAGCAGAAGGTCTACCAGGAAAAGAATATCCAGGGAAAACAGAAAGGCAGGTCCTGAGATAACATTCAGAAAATAAGAAAATATCCATGAGCAGGAATGGAATTATCAGGAACCATGTCTGAAAAGCAAGGATTTCCCAGGCAAGAGACAAAGAGATATGGAGATAATTCTGCCAAACAGGTCTCTCATAAGGGAACAAAGGGTGCCAATAGCACAGGGTTATAGAGAGGTGGCACATAAAACAAATGTAGTACCATATAGAAGAAATCCAAGTAGAGAACCATAGTGAACTGAAACAACACTCAACCAACCACAAGCAGGGAAGGAAAGGGTAATTGCAGTGCAGTCAGGATGGAAGTATGAACCATTTGGGGAGGCAGAAATGGACAGAGATGCCCAAAGGGGGCAAGAGACTTTTGGTGTGTGAGACAAAATGTGGGGGGTATGGCAGAGTGCAGAGGAAGAGGGGTGATGCTTCTGAAGCCTGGTTGGTCAGCAAGGTGGGTATACCTTAGCTGCAAGAATAAGGAAATGGGTGGCAGAGGTGCCATAGGCAACAAAGAATAATGGTCTAATGCTACAAGTTTGGAGAGGGTTGGAGATGGATGGAGGTCTTCCTGGTAGGCATATCAACAGATGAAACTGGCCTGCTACAGAAGCAGAGCAACACAGCAATGACTGCACACTTAGGCAATAGAGTTATAACTACCAGATCATAATAACAAGAGCTATGGTTCAAGATCAGAGTTAGCTGAGACTGGAGTGGTATGGAGCTATGGGGGGTGCACAGGATGCTGGCATGTGTTATCCAGTGAACAGATGAGATACTACTCAATACCCAGGGTCAACAGACCACAGTGGGTGAGTTAGTGGTGTCCTAGAATCAGTAAACACAAACCATTCAGCAGAGGGTGATGCTAGGCATTGACAGAGTGAAGCCAACAGTCTTTGTAGGGCTTGTGGAGGTCTGATAGCTTGAGCAGAAGAGGCAAAATTGAAAGAGACAGTGAGGCATTGAAAGGAGTGAAAGTAGGCAGAAAGGTCAGAGTAATGGGGCTCCCAAATCTGAAATAGGACAAGGTACCCAATGGGGGTCATAATGATTGAAAGTGCATGGAAAGATGGTGCTGGAGGTTGGGAAGACAAGGGGTACAGGTTTAATAGACTGGTCATGCTCAGGAGAACAGGTTTTAAAAGGTTAGGACTGACAGCCAGAAATAGGTTGCCTAGGAGTAGAGAACCAATGCTAGAGATTGATGACCACCTATTAATAATCCTGGAGTGACTTGTCAAAAAGGGGCCAAAGAGGTGGCTGAGGAATGCTTAGACTGCAATGGCTAGATCTAGACATAAGAAAGTGGTTGAAATAGTCTGGAGTAACAGGAAGTGGTTTTCTGTTGAGAATTACCAGGTGACAACAAAGTGTCAGAGAACCAGAGCCAGATGCTGGAGAAGAGCAGGAAAAATGAAGGGAGTAGCACTCATTGGTAGGAAACCATAACCTAAGCTGCATTTGAGAATCCATAAGGGCTGGTGGCACTGTATGATAGTAGAAAATCACAGCTATTTTGGAGAGCCTGGAGTTGGAAATAGGGGAATTCCAGGGTCAGGAGTTAGAAGTTGAATCTAGGCACATGTGTTTCAAGCAACAGGGGCCAGTGACTAACATTATAGAATTGTCGGAGTGACATGAAGTGACTCAGAACATTGGGGCTGTAAGGAACTGCACCATGAGGACTAGATTAACTTAGGGGTCAAATGCCCAGAAGAGCATAAGGTCATAGCAGTGTCATTGGTGTTCATATCCTGACAGCTGACACAAGGGATGGAATGAAGTTCCAGAGATCTCAGAGGGATCATCCATGAGTGTGCCAAGCATGCAGGTGGTTCAGAGTTGAGTATTGAGAGACAGTGGAGGCCAATCCTTATGTGAAGGCAAGAGAAGTGCAAGTGAGAGTATGAATATACTGTTAAAACTTTCCATCCCACTAAAAAGAGACTGTTAAAACCTATACCAAAACAAGTATACTTTTAACCAGTTCCTTTTTTAAATAAAACTCTTGATGCTAAAGGAAGATCAGAACTCTGGGGGGCTCTGGAGAGCTCTGAGGGAATCTAGAAAGGGTTTTAATGGTCAAACAGGACTCAGCTTCATCTTATGTGGTGCACTCTTGCACTTCTCCATTGTTCTGATTTACATAGATGTCAGGGTGGGTGATAAGGCTGTCTCTATGTTCAACAGGAGGGACAGGCAGGACAAGGAAAGTCAAGCCTAGTCATGGGGGTGAGGCTTTATGACTCCTTTAAGAATATTGTGTAGCCTCAGAGGTACTCCAGAGTAATCTGGAGGGTCAGAGTGAGCCCAAGGGCTTAAGCAGAGTGAGAATGACAACAAGAGGGTTTTCTGGTGTTTTTGTTGATATTTGTACTGAGGTACAAGATACAGAACTACAGAACTTATACCTTAGAGAGGCAGAACTATCTAGAAGTGTAATGAAATGAGACAGATGCAAACTTAGAAGTGAAGCAAATGTCTAGATATCTAGGAAATGAATGGAGATGTCAGGAAGACAATGTCCAATCATGTCAGACTGAAACTGAAGGGTGACAGGATAAAACAGGGGAAAGCAAGGAACAGGAATGGAATAGAAATAGTAACAATAATGGTAAAAGTAACTGACTGGGAATGGTAATGGAATTATATTGGGACAGTCTGGTGATGACAAAGGGGAACTAAGGTAGTACTTAACTGGAGCAGGGATAGACTGGAAGTGGAATGGGGTGGAGTGGGAGTGGAAGCCTGGGGGAGTGTATAATGCTGAGGGGTAGAAAGCATACATGTATAGCTGGGGAAGTCTAGAATGGTGATGAAGGGCCGGAGTTGCCTGGAGAGGAGTCAGAGAGCTGGAGTGGCTTACTAGGTATGAAGACCAATTGTAAGCTGGGTCAGAATGGGGTCAGAATTTGGGTCAGAGGTCCAGAATATAACAACTACCCTGTGTGCCCCCTTATATATTGCCCAATACAGTGCATGGACCATGTAGGCTACATAGACTAGTATGGGAACTTGTACTAAATAGGAAACTGGGCATAGGGCATACTTACTAAGAAATATGGCAAAAGGCCATGCATATGTGGGAAAATTAAAGTGAAGAGGACAGAAATGAAATAGAAGGTCAAGGTCAACAGATATGAAAAGGAAACTAAGGTCAGGAGGCTGAGGAGATGTATCTAGAGATCTGCTATGATCAGATCCAATCAGTGATCCTTGAGATCAGATGAGATTAGGAGATTAGATCCAGAGATCTACCCTATACTCTAGACCCTGAACTTAGGAAAGAGAAACTTGTAAAAGAAACAAATCATAGAGTAGGGTTACCAATGTATATTTCATATTAGGAGTATAATTCCCATGGTCATGTGAGAAAAGTAGTAAGCAGCATAAAAAGTTTAAAGTGTTGGTGTTATAGTTATAACAAGCAGATTTTTAGTATCTGACTTGGGTGGCAGCTATTTCTTCATAAAAGAAAACATGGAGTAAATTCAGATCAACAGCATACTCTTGAGCTTGAGCAGAGATAAGATCACAGTCCAGGTAAATGGAGATGTTTGAATAATAGCTCTTGTTAGTAAAAAAGGGAAAAACACCTGTGGTAGCATTAGGGGCATTGTTGTAAGCAAACTCTGCAAGGGGCAGGAATTTGAACCAGTTATCTTGCTGGTAGTTGCAATAAATGCATAGATACTGCTCCAGGGTTTGGTTTATTTACTTAGTTTGTCCATTATTTTCCAAATAGTAGCCAGAGGTGAAGTAAAGGCAGATATTGAGGGCTTGATCCAGGGAATGGAAGAAATGGGAGATAAACTTAGAACTGTGATCAGAGATAATTGAAATACAACTAGATGATGCATTGACCTTTCTAACCCTAATCCTTGGAGAGTGCCTTTCTAATGTTGCCATCTGGCTTTTGTGCTAGTGGCCAGGAACTAGGCATGATGAGACAAAAGTGAGAGCCAAGGCCACTTATAAGTGAGTGAAGTTCAAGCCTAAAAACTAGAATCAGATTCAAGTGAGCAAAACTGGGGAATCCCAGCTTGTCTACCCTTGCCTTTATATATTCCAAGGTCCAGAGCATGGACCATGCTAACTAGTACATGATACTACCTAATCAGGAAATGCTCTAAACCCTGGGTTAATAGATAGGGAATAAATGAGTGAAAAACATGGGGCAGAGATTAAAAGTATGACAGGAGACCATGCAGATGTGGGAGAATGGAAGAGAAGTAATCTATGAATAGAATGCAGGGTCAGAGGTGCTTGCACCATGAGGATGGAGATCTCTGCCACAGATGAGATCCAATCTGTAGATCTGCCACAGATGTATCTAGGGTCCAAATCCAGATTCAGATCTAGATCAGATGAGATCCATGGAGATAAGATGGAGGGCAGTTCCAGGAAAGATCCTGGGAAGATCCATGTCAGGTAACTTATGGTCACATGACCACTGCTAGGGAAAAGAATAATAAATACTCTTAAAGAAAACAGATCACAGACTAGAGTTAAGCTTAAAATGGGGTGTCTTGTGCACAATCACGTGATGTCACATGACTGGTTCTAGTGCTGGAGTGTCACTTCATAACAATTCCTATGTGTGCACAGACCACCTAGTGGCTCTAGCATAATACTAAATAAGGAAATGGGGCATAAGGCAAGAGTAAAGGATATAACCAAATGGGCCATGCAAAAAAGGGGTGTATCAAGGAAGAGGCTATGTAGAATGGAAGTTAGAGTCTAGAGTAAGTGAAGATTAAACCATGCTCTCAATCATGAGGCTGAGGAGATCCCATCTAGAGATCTGCCATGATCAGATCAGATCCTCATCTAGATCAAGATCCAGATTCCTTGGAGATTAGATTAGGAAATGCATCTGTTATCTGAGATGCTAGATTCAACCATAAGCTGTATCTAAACCCCAGGGGAATACTCTAAATAGACAACTCAACCATATTCTAGGGTTTGTCCTTGTTTGGCAATAAAGTCTCATGGTCATGTGCTTGTCATGTGACTCTTCTGCTAGCAAGCTATGCACTTGTAACAGAATTATGAATAGAAGCTTTAAATTTATTCCATTCATCTTCACTGGGTGGTCATTCTGGTCAAGACTGCACCTGACATCTTATTTCATGATTTTATTATTGACCTGGTCTCCATAAAGATGTAGCATCATTTGTTTCTCATTGTTCTTCTTGTGCTACATCTAAGGGATCAGAGTCAGTTATTCCAGTTCAGCCACTTCCCATAGCTTTAGCTCCATGGGAAGATATATCTGTAGATTTTATAACTGGACTTCCTTCTTCAAAAGATTTTGATGCTATTATGGTGGTTGTTACATTTTTCTCCTCTTTTCCCTTTTCCCTTTTCCCTTCTCTTTTTCCACTTGTTCCACTCATAGCTTCTGCTCTTTGTGCACCTTGGGTGCTTTCTTGTTCATCTTTCTTCCTATAGATTCCACTCTTCTCACATTCTAGCCCTGCCTGCACTGCTTTCTTGTTAGGCCCTTTGCCCAGGCTTCTTATCTCTTAATCAGCTGACTTTTAATTATTCCATCTGTTTCCATCTGTTTCCACACAGATAATGTACTCATCATTTGTCAGCATGATTACCTTATTAAGTCTCTGCTTGAACCTTATAGTTGTACTATAAAGTAGCATACTTTCTGCCTCCTCTTTTCTCATGCTACTTCTACCTTGTGATTACCTCACTAGTCTTTGCATCTCCTCTCTTCTTGTACCTACATACTTGGAATTACTATTTGTGTCCTGGCACTTAACCAGAGAGTCATCAGCATCTGACTTTGGCACATCCCTGGGAGTGTAGCTGATACCACTTGAAGCACAACACTTTGTTTGTTGCTTCCCACTCATCTTAAGGCTTACCTTTGGTTTGCCTTTCCCACTCTTTCTACAGCAAGGTCTATGCCTGTCCCTACCTGGGCCTAGCATAACAAAAAAAGTAGCATAATCTACTTGCAGCTATCATTGCTATAGTTTGCTTCCACCATTCCACCCAAACAACCTTCACTGTTTAATTCCCTCTGGGGTGAACCTCAAGCCTCTATCTCAGACCCTCTTGAGTCCACTTCAGAGCCTGAAAACCCCTCCTCTCCAGATTGCCCTTCTACACCAGAAGACATGCTTGCAGACATTCTAGTCCCCTCATAAGAAGAAATACAAGAAGATTGTGATTTAGCACATGAACTTTCTTTTTCCTTACAAATTCTCCAAGCCCAGACTCCACCCTCTCCTACTCCTGTACAATGCTGACCTGTGTTTACCCTCCCCTGACCCCTGCCAAAACCTACCATGTTTGATTCCTCCCCCCCTTCCACTAAGCTGACAGAACTTTATCTCAGTGCCCCTGAACACTTTAATGGTGATAAGTCAAAGGCTGAGAACTGGCCAGACACTATCCAGTTCTACCTCTTCATTAACAGTGTGGTCTATGACTTGGATGAAAAGAAGATTGCCTTTGCCCTCTCATTCATGATTAAAGGGCCAGCATTGTCATGGGCTGCAATGTACTGAAAGAAATGTATCTCCAGCACAACCATTACTCTGGGAAAGTTTTCCTGTTTCACCTCCAAATTCCTGAAAGTTTTCCAACAACAGGATATGGTCAATGCTACCATCCATTGGTTGGCAAATACTCAGATGAAGCAGGAAAAGAAAGGCAAATGGACACCTTTCCTAGCCAAATATACCACTAAGTTCCAAAACCAAGTTGTCTCTGCTAACATCACTGATGACAATGTTCTTATTGGTTACTACAAAACAGGACTCACATCCTATCTCTCCTGTCATATCCACAACCTGGATATAATTCCCTCCACTATTGATAAGTGGTATCTTAAGGCTGCTCACTTCCAAGGAACTATGGAGCATGCCTGCTCTGTAGAACAATGATGAAGGAATCCTTGCACATTCACTTGGACTCCCACATCCCCCTCCACTACATCCAAATCTGAGAAGGATCCAAATGCAATGGATGTTGATGCCATAAAGAAGGGCCACCTAACCAATGCAGAAAGGGCCTTCTGCATCAAGAATAAATACTGTTTTAGATGCTGGAAACTTGGTCATATCAACACCACCTGCCTCAATTTTCCTGCTTCTTCCTCCCCTTCCACCACCACCAAGGAAACCCCTTGTGTCAAGACAGTCTCTGCCAAAGAACTGATGACAAAGATCAAGGAGGTTAGTGATGATGAATCTGATGATGGGGTAGTGAGAATAGTTGTGAAGAAAGAGAGGAAGAAGAAGACAGAAAAGCAGAGTTTTTAAAATGAAGTACCTCCCCTACACAAGGTACTCCCTCCTTCTCTTGTGCACCTGTACTTGTATCTGCTTCAAAGAAAGCTATGAAAATCACAATCCAAGTTTCTCCCTCATCTTGTGCCAAGAAAGTCATAGTCACTCATGCTCTCATCAATAGTGGAGCACAGATCAACTGCATAGACTGGGACTTTATCAAGAGGAACCAGTTTCCCACTACTAAACTCTCCAAACCAATCATTATCTGAAATGTCAACCACTTGAAAAATAAGAAAGGCAAGATCACTAGGACTTGCAACCTCCTTCTCCATTTCAAACAGTCTGTTCTCCCAGTTTCCTGCTATATCATTGCATGTGGGAAAAAGAACATCATCCTCAGACACCTGTGGCTTTGGGCCACAAATCCCACTATTAACTGGATGGCAAACATGCTCACTATTCCAGACCCCCCCTCTGATGCAATCACATATCACATTAACTCAATCCATAAACCACAGTTTGATGGACTCCTCAATGATATCATTGTCCCCCATGATGAACTCTTGGTCTGTTACTTGGACTACATCACTCCAGAGCAGTCAATCAATGACTTGCTCTATAACCACCACTCTAGCAGGATCTTAGATCACTGCTCCTCTTATCTCCCCAAAATCACTGTCACTTGGCTCACCATGTCCACCAAGCTAGCCATCAAAGCCAAAAAGGCTAAACTTAAAATAACCCTTTTCTCTGAATACTCTCAGTTCTTGTTGGTATTCTCTGACACCTCAAAAACCCTTGACTACCTTTTACCCTCTCACCTCTATAATCATGAGATTAATCTGAAGGACATGTTTTTCCTAAAGATAGATATGGTTTATCCCTTATCTCCCCCAGAATAACAGGCCATGGAAGAATTCCTAGAAGAGAACCTTTGAGCAGGGAAGATCTGTCTGTTACATTTTTTCTTTTTTCTCTTCCTTTTCCCTTTTCCTTGTCTTAGCTTCTGCTCTTCTCACACTTCAGGTGCTTTCTTGTTCATCTTTACCTATAGATTCTGCTCTTCTTGTGCTCTAGCCTTGCCTAGACCACTCTCCTGTTAAGCCCTTTGCCCAGGCCTTCTATCTTTTAATCAGCTGACTTCTAATTGTTCCATCTCTTTCCATCCATTTCTATATGGATATATTACTCATCATTTGTCAGCATGATTACTTGACTGGTCTCCACTTGAACTCTATTAGTTGTACTATAAAGTAGCATATTTCCTGTCTTATCTTTCTTCACACTACTTTTACCTTGCAATCACCTCACAGTTCTCACATCTCCACTTGTCCTTGTATCTACATACTTGGAATCCACTACTTGTGTTCTGGCACTTAACCAGAGGATCATCAGCATCTGATCTTGGCATACCCCTGGGAGTGTAGCTTGTACCACTTGAGCACAACACTTTGTTTGTTGCTCTTTACTTGTCTTGAGACTTACCTTCAGTTCACCTCTTCCACTTTTACAGCAAGGTCTATGCCTGTCCCTACCCAGGCCTAGTGTAACAAAAGAAGTAGTGTCTTCTACTTGTGGCTATTGTTGCTATAGTCCACTTCCATCATTCCACCCAAACAACCTTTGCTGTTCAATTCCCTCTGAGGTGAGCCTCATGCCTCTACCTCAGACCCTCTTGAGTCCACTTCAGAGCCTGAGAACCCCTCCTCTCCAGACTGCCCTTCCATACCAGAAGATGCACTCATAGATATCCTAGTCCCTTTCCAAGAAGAAGTATGAGAAGACTGTGACCTCACTCATAAATTATTCTTTTCTTTACAAATCCCTCAAGCCCAGACTCCACCTTTCCCTACTCCTGTTTGATGCTAACCCACATTCACCCTTCTCCAACTCTCTCCAACCACCACCATGTCTGGCTCATCCTCCTCTACCACTAAGCCAATGGAACTTTGTCTTGGTGCCCCTGAGCACTTCAATGGCAACTGATCCAAGGCTGAGAACTGGCTGGATACAGTCCAGTTCTATCTCTTTGTCAACAGTGTGGTCTATGACTTCAATAAGAAGAAGATCACCTTTGCCCTTTCATTCATGACCAAAGGGCCAGCACTGTTTTGGGCTGCAACATACCAGAAGAAATGTATCTTCAGCATGACTGTCACCATGGGAAAGTTTTCCCATTTTACCTCCACATTTCTGAAAGTCTTTCAACAACAGGATATAATTAATGCCACCACTCACTGGTTGGCTAACACACAGATGAAGCAGGGAAAGAAAGGCAAATGGATGCCTTCCCTTGCTAAATATACCACTGAGTTTCAAAATCATGTTGTCACCACCAAAATCACTGACTACAACATCCTTATCAGCTACTACAAAACAGAACTTGCATCCTACCTCTTCTGTCATATTCACAACCTGGATATGATACCTTCTACTATTGCTGAGTGGTATACTAAAGCTGCTCATTTTCAAGGAACTATGAAGTGTGCCTGCTCAATAGAACAACAGCAAAAGAATTCTCATGTGTTTGCTTGGACTCCCATACCTCCCTCCACTATGTTCAAACTGGAGAAAGATCCGAATGCAATGGACATTGATGCAGTAAAGAAAGGTCACCTAACTAAAGCAGAAAGGGCCTTTTGCATCAAAAATAGACTTTGTTTCAGATGCTGGAAACCTGGTCACATCAACACTGCCTGTTCAAACTTCTCCATTTCTTCTTCTTTCCCTATCACTACCAAAGAAACTCCTCATGTCAAGATGGTCTCTGCTGAAGAACCAATGACAAAGATAGAGAAGGTTAGTGATAACAAATCTGATAATGGGGTGGCAAGAGTAGTAGTGAAGAAAGAAAAGATGATGATGATGAAAAGGCAGGGTTTTTAAAACAGAGTACCTCCCCTATGCAAGGTACTCCCTCCTTCTCTTGTGCACCTGTACTTGTATCTGCTTCCAAGAAATCCATAAAAGTAGCAATTCAAGTTTCCCCCTTATCCTGTGCCAAGAAAGTCATAGCCACCCATACTCTCATTGATAGTGGTGCATAAATCAATTGCATAGACTGGGACTTCATCAGGAGGAACCAGTTCCCCACCAATAAGCTTTTCAAACCAATTGTTATTCGAAATGTTGATCACTTGGAAAACAAAAAAGGCAAGATCACTCAAACTTGTAATCTCCTCCTCTGTTTTGAGTAGTCCATTCTCCTAGTTTCCTGTTATGTTATTGCATGCAGGAAGGAGAATATCATCCTTGGACACCTGTGGCTTCAGGTCACAAACCCCACTATTGACTGGATGGCAAACATGCTTACCATTCCAGATTCCCCTTCTGATGCAATCACTTACCATGTCAACTCCATCCATAAATCTCAGTTTGATGGACTTCTTGAAGACATCATCATCCCTCATGATAAACTCTTGGTCTGCTATCTGGACTATGTTACCCCTGAGTGGTCAATTAACAACTCACTCTATGACCAACACTCCAGTAGGATCCTAGATCACTGCTCTTCTTATCTCCCAGAAATTACTGTTGCTTGGCTCACTATATCTATCAAGCTAGCCATTGAAGCTGAAAAGGCTAAACCCAAGACCACCCTTCCCCCCAAATACTTACAGTTCTTGTCAGTATTCTTCAACACCCCAAAAACCCTAGATTACCTTCCACCTTCTTACCTCTATGATCATGAGATCAATCTGAAGGACATATTTGTCCCAAAGATAGGTAAGATTTACCCCTTATCCCTCCTTGAGCATTAGGCCATGGAAGAATTCCTCAAAGAGAACCTTTGAGCAGGAAAAATCCACCCTTCCAAATTCCCCCAAGCTTTATCCTTCTTCTTCATCAAAAAGAAGGATGGCAAACTCCACCCTTGTCAAGATTATAGGTACCTCAACAAACACACAGTTTATAATGCCTACCCTCTCCCCCTTATTTCCAATCTCATTGACAAACTCCAGGATGCTCAACTTTTCACCAAGTTTGACATCTGTTTGGGTTACAATAATATCTGCATCTGAAATGGGCATCAATGGAAAGCCACCTTCATTACTCACAAGGGGCTTTTCAAACCCACAGTAATGTTCTTTGGTTTGAACAACTTATCCACTACTTTCCAGTGATTCACAAACAATTCATTCCAAGATATAATTGCTAAAGAATGGCTTGTCATCTATATGGACAACCTTCTTATCTCTTCCCCTGATGCTAACACCCATCAGGAACACACCTCCCATGTCCTTCAATAGATGATGAAACTCAATCTCCACCTCAAATTGGAGAAATGTACCTTTGCCACACCCCAGGTTGAATACCTTGGGATGATTGTCTATCCTGGTGAGCTAGCCATGGACCCCATCAAGCTCACTGAAATCTTCCAGTGGCCCATTCCTTCTAAAGTCAAGGATGTTTATTTATTCCTTGGCTTTGCTAACTTTGACAGGCAATTCATTCCTAATTATTCCACTATTGCCCATCCTCTCCTCAATCTCACCAAGAAGGCCATGGCCTGGTCTTGGTCATCTGCCACCCAGAAAGCCTTCAATTCCCTCAAGGCTATTTTCCTGTTATAACTGATATTGCAAATGCTGGATTTTACCCACCCTTTTGCTATTGCCACCAATGCTTCCACTTATGCATCTGGTGGTATTCTTCTCCAAACTGATGAGAATGGGGACTGGCACCCCTGTTCTTATCTTTCTCAGACCTTTTCTGCCACCAAGCAGAATTATGATATCTATGATTGTGAACTCCTTGCAGTCATTCACACCCTCAAAGCCTGGAGGCAGTATCTTCTCAGCTCTTCTACCCCCCACTCAGGTCTTTACTGATCATAAGAACCTGACCTATTTCAAATTTCCTCAGAAGCTCAACCAATGTCAAGCTCATTGGCTTCTTAACATTGCTGATTTCAACCTGCATCTCTTCCATGTTGCCAGCACTTCCCTTGCTGGGTCAGATGCCCTCTCCTGCCATCCTAATTTTTGTCCTGACATCTCCCAGGACAATCAGAAAGTTACCCTTCTTCCCTCTGAACTTTTTATCAACCTTATTGATGCTAACCTTTCTGCATATATTAAGAAACATCAACAGGGCAATCCCCTTTACCTCTCTATCCTGCAAAAACAGGATGCTTCTGTGGATGAAAAATTTCTCCACTCCTGCATCTCTAATTGGAAGAAAATCGATGGATTGCTTACCTACTGCAATTGTGTCTTCATTTCTTCCTCTATCAACCTCCATTGTGAGATTCTTCAACAATGTCATGACCACCCCTCTGCTGGCCACCCTGGTTATTTCAAAACCTGACAACTTGTCTCCACTGAGTTCTGGTGGCCCAGCCTCACCACTTTTGTCCACAACTATGTTGCTGGCTATCCTGTTTGCCAGCAGAACAAAGCAAACACTCACCCTTCCATGCCCATGCTCTCTCCTATTCACTCCACTGCCACTCACCCTTTCCAGCAGATCTCTTGTGATCTTATCACTGACTTTCCTCCATCCTTGGACTTTGATGCCTTGTTGGTCATGGTTGACCATGGGCTTACAAAGGGGGTCATTTTTTGCCCCACTAAGAAATCTGTTACTGCTGAGGGCATTATCACCCTCTTCTTTCACAAAGTTTACCTCCACTATGGTCTGTATGACAAGATCATCTCTAATTGAGGCCCCCAATTTACCTCTGCTTTCACCAAGGAGCTTGGAAAACTCCTTGAATACAATCTCTTCCTTTCTACCACATACCATCCTCAATCTAATGGTGAAACTGAATGAGTTAACCAGGAGATTGAGACATACATCCGCATCTATTGCAGCTCTAATCCCACTGGATGGGCTGACTTCATCACCCATGCCAAATTCATCCACAATTGCTGCCCCCACTCCATTATAGGGTAATCTTCATTCTATCTCATGATGGAATATGAACCCTGTGCTCTTCCCTCCATCATCAATGAATCACTAATGCCTGCTATCACTGATCACACTAAGGCACTCCTTGCAGCTCACAATGAAGCCCTTGCCACATATGATTTAGCTTGCCAAACCATGGCATCCTGTATCTGCTCCACTTTCTCTTTATTTGCCAAAGGAGATAAAGTGTGGTCAGAAGCTCAGAATCTGAAACTCTCCCCAAAATGGGAAGGACCCTTTATAATCACAGAAGTCCTCTCCCCAATTACTTATCACCTCCATCTTCCATTCACATGGAAGATTCACTCCATATTTCATGTGTCACTGTTATTGCCCTATTGTGAAAATAACATCCATGGAAAGAACTTCCCCACTCCACCCCTGGACCTTATAGAAGGTGAGGAGGAATATGAATTAGAGCAGATATTAAAACATCAAGGTCCCCCAGGTAACCATCAGTTTCTGATCCCATGGAAAGAGTACTTAGCAGAAGATGATTCCTGGAAACCTGAATGGAACTTTAAACATTCCCAGTCCACTTTGGATGAGTATAAACTCCTCCACCCCCATCATTTTCCCTCAAAACTCTTTTCCTCTTGCTTACCCACCAAACAAACCATTTACCCTCACAAATAACCACAATGGCCTTCACTGTTGACCAAGGCTTCTGTTCTTGCAATATCTCTCTCAACACTTCACCAATGTCCTCATCACAACTTCCCATTGAAGAAGCTTCTGCTAAGCCTTCACTCATCTCTTCCCTGTCCTCACTTACTGATACTCATTTTTCTTCTCCCCTCTCTGTGCTTACCTCTGAGCTTCCTTTTGAGAAGTTCATAGCTTCTCCCCCTGCTATCTCCATTGGCCCAGCTGTCATTGCTCCCATCCCTGTCCCTCCTCCTGCAATTGATACCATGTCCACTGGCATCCTTAGCATCAACCTTTCACTCTCCACCCATGCCCTTCACCATGGTGCCCCATCTCCTGATTACACACACTAGGTCATGACATACATTATCAACTCCTGCCTTACTGTCCCCATTGGTTCTCACCTTGACATGTTTTCACCCTTGTGGCTGTTATACCAAATCTACATGCAGCTTCTCCATCTTCCCCTTCTTGTGTCTGCCCTAGCTCACATCCCCCATGCTTGGGTCTCCCTCACACAGGCCCTAATCTCTTCCATCCACCATGAACTCCTGTCTAATGTCAAGGCTCTAGCCTATTAACTTGAGATGGGCAAATTTCTCACTGACCTCAACTGCTATATGCATGAACTGGCCACTATCTGGGGTTACACCCCCACTATACCATCCATATCCTCTTTCCCTCTCAATGATAACAAGCTTGCTGCCCTTGAATATGCCAAAGCTTGGTGGACCAGTGTTATAAATGTAACAGTTTGAATGCACAAGAGTCACATGACCATCATATGACCATGAGACTCCTATGCCAGAATTGAGCCAAACTCTAGGCTATGATTAGTTCTATTCAGAGTATACCTTGACTAAAGGGTTAGCACAGGATTAGCAGCAGATCTCAGATGATGGTATCTTCCAATCTAATCTAGATGACATCTGATCTTGAATCTTGAATCTGGATCTAGATTGATGGATCTGATCTGTGGCAGAGATCCAGATGGAATCTCCTTGGCCTCAAGACTAAGGTGCTGTATTCATATTTGTTGACTCTAAAGTCTTCCCTTTCATTCTATTACTTCTCTTTCATTTAGACCCTTGATATGCATGGCCTATTAGTCATACTCTCTACCCTTACCCTATGCCCAGTTATTATTTTAGTATTTATCCCAGACAGGCTTGGTGATCTGTGCACCACTCTAGATAGTATAAATAGGCTGCCCATGTAGCTCTTAGCTTCCTAGCTTTGAGCACTTGTTTGTTTAGCCCTCTAGGCATTTAATAGACAAGCTAGTATTTGAACCCAGCTCCTCTGGCTTAGCTACCCAGAGCATCTTCCCTCTCTAAGTCCTGGTTCACCTATAGTAACAGGCCTATATCATTTTACCCTTCATTCTTCATATTGATACTGACATCAATACTGGCACAATCCCAAGGAGACACTGGGTTAGGGTTTATTGCTCATCTGCACAGTATGCCAAAACACCACCATAACAACCAGCCTTCACAGTGACAGTTATCTTTCTCCTTCTTACCCTTGCTTTCATGAGACCTGTTTTCACTGCCAATGCCTGGGCCACATCTGCATCAATTGCCCATTCTACCAATGTCCCTATTGCCTCTGCTGGTACCCCAGACATACCCAGGCTTGTTGCCCTGCTCAATGCCATGTTGTTGACCCCCTTATCTCCTCCTCCATGTCCTTCTTCTCTTGCAGCTCCTCTTATACCTCCTCTCATGGCTCATCCTGCTTCTCCTGCCACTCCCATGGCTCTTACCACTCCCAGGGGTCATATCATCACCCTTTTGCAACTTTGTTACCCCCTTCTCCTTCTTATCACATCAACAATGACTTTTGCAATGATGTCATTGATGAGGTTGGCTGGGCCAACATCACTGGCTTCCCTAGACCCTCCTATGATGCCTTTTGAGGTATCACAAGTCTTCCACCCCTAGCAGGGGGGTGATGTTATGTTTTTCCTCTTTTCTCTTCCTTTTTC
>JBBPKN010001217.1:0-19564 GCA_038089275.1 Pulveroboletus cf. rosaemariae | reverse complement strand
CAAGATACAGAACTACAGTACTTATACCTCAGAGAGGCAGAACTATCTAGAAGTGTAACAAAATGAGACAGGTGCAAACTCAGAAGCAAAGCAGATGTCTAGATATCTAGGAAATGAATGGAGATGTTAGGGAGACAATGTCCAATCATGTCAGACTGAAACTAAAGGGTGACAGGATGAAACAGGGGAAAGCAAGGAACAGGAACAGAACAGGAATAGTAACAATGATGGTAATAGTAACTGACCAGGAATGATAATGGAGTTATATTAGGATGGTCTGGAGATGACAAAGGGGAACTAGGGTAGTACTTAACTGAAGCAGAGATAGACTGGAAGCAGAATGGGGTGGAGTGGGAGTGGAAGCCCAGGGAAGCATATAACACTGAGGGGCAGGAAGTGTACATGTATAGCTAGAAAAGACTGGAATGGTGACGAAGGGCCAGAGTTGCCTGGAGGGGAGTCAGAGAGCTGGAGTGGCTTACTAGGTGCAAAGACCAATTGTAAGCCAGGTCAGAATGGGGTCAGAATTTGGGTTGGAGGTCCAGGATATAATGTATCCCCTTACTTTCAATATCACTAATCTACTCTGTCTGTGTGTACCCTGTTAAATTAGTGAATTTTTTTTTCCATCCATGCTATGCAATGCCCACACCTTGTATTGCATTAGAACAATGTGATCTAGAACAAGGGTGGATAATGTGATAATGAGGGAATTATAGAGTACAACAAAAGAATTACTGCACCACAAGAACAAACAAAGAGAGAATGAGTGGCTTACAAGCAGTGCAAGTTTTTCTTTCCATTTCTCTTTCTTTCTTTTCTTTTTTGCATTTGTCTATGAATTAACATCTTTTCTTCATTCTTTTGAGCCAGATTTCTTAAATTTTAGGTTACTTTATACCTGGTTTGTTTCCTTTATCAATTGGTGCATTGGTTTATTTGGAGAACTTACCCTAGAACAGGGGTAGTGTTATGAACTAATACCACTAGCTAGGGTTTACTTTTCATTTTACTCTATATTATGTTATACTTTCTATTTAGCTTCACTTTTAGCCCCTTTTCCTATGCTTTATTTCTTTATTTAGCTAGCTCATGTATATCTCATGGCATGGTCCATGCACATTAGCTAATAGAATATAAGGGCAAAGGCTTAGACTGGATTCTCCAGTTTAAAGCACTTGTTCACTTGTTGCTATTATTCTTTCTCTCAGTCTGGTCTACTTGTGTGGGCACCCCTCAAGGCTTTGCCTTTGGAATTAGAGTTGGACCCTATAACAGTGATAGTGGAAATATAGTAATATTTTGGTTTGTTTGTACCATTAAAGTCATTGTATACATTATATAATCAATAGTTTGTGTAAAAACATTTCAAAATATTAATTTCACATATTTTTATGTTAACAATAAATTATTATAATAAGTATCCTTGATTAATTGAAGTATATCTCATGAGCTTGTGAATCAAATCACATGACCTAGGAAAACAATTTGTAGTCAAGAGTAACTACTATATTTAATCTTATTAAAGCTATTAAGGAATTCAACTCTAATTCCAGAGGCAAAGCCTTAAGAAGTACTCATACAAGCTAATTAGACAAAACAAGAGTAATAACAGCAACAAGTAAACAAGTGCTTTAGACTGGATTCTCCAGCTTAAGCCTTGCCCTTATATATTACTACTCTAGTGTATATAGACCAGGCCATAGAGTCTATATGAGATAGCTAATAAATCTAAATAAGAAAATGGCATGGCAGGGGTTATACTATTATAAAGTAAAGGAATCTAGGGTGGCTAAACCTGACCCTGGTAAGCTAAAATAATAGGAAAGGGGCTAAAATATGAAGCTAAATAGAAAAAGGGACTTAGCTTAGTGTAGAAATGAAAGTAACATATAGCTAAGTAATGTTAGTTCATAACAAAAGCTAAGTAAAATTCCCATATGTAATTGCAGTGTACTTTATATACTGAATTAAAATTAAACATTGCAATAATTTTGTTGCTTACTATATCTTTTATTTTTCTTTGTTCTCTAAAACTGTTTAAACATGAAACCAGTTTATAAAGTCACTATATCTCCTCTAGTATTGACTATTGAGCACTTACCAAAATTCTAGATCAAAAACAGATCTATTATTATATTTCAGAATTAAGTCCCACTTTAATCCTTTAACAAGTTTTTATATATTCTTTGACCTTTACTTACTATTCTTCCCTCTCTGTACATATGGTGTTACTAATCAACCCCACTTCTCCAGAGCTATTTCATTTATTTTTCATTTATTTTAATTTATTTTAATTTCAGATTTTATATCTTAGCTATTGTTTCACTTTGACATCTGTTAGCTATTGTTCTGTTATTCTGGGATAACTTCAGTCTTATCTTCATTTATTACTTAGTAATTAAATACACAGAAAGAAAACAAATAACTATATCTTTGTTTCTTATATCTTAATTCAAATATCAACAATACTAGGCATTCTTATCCCTTGTTCTTACTCTGTCTGACTAAATTCAATACTCCTTATCCTATTCATAATCCTACTTGAGCCTTAAGTAAGCTCTTCTCTGAATTTCTAATCCTTTACAAATTAGAACACCAGACTATGCAAGAGCATACCACATAAGATAAAGCCAAGTTCCATTCAACTCCAATCCATCTCCAAACTTCTCCAGAGATTATCAAGGTATATCTCCAAAGTATAACACCTATATTGTTGTTGCTTTGGTTGGAAATATGTTGTTACTGCCATAGAAACAGATATGTGTGCTTACTAATTTCTTATTTCACATGGCTCTGAAAGTAGAAGGGCAAGAGGCCATTAAATAAACATGCAACTTGAGTTGGTTGAATTATAGGGTAGCAAATAAAGCAACAGAGACATGCAAGCCAAAGAAGCCTTAGATCACAATCAAAGCAAGCCAAATCCATCTTGCCTCCATGAAAAAGGATGCTTTAGACTCAGGTCGCGAAGAGCAAAACATATACGGATTACGCAAGTGTCTCTCAATCAACAAACATCTGCTACCGAACAAGGTCTAAAAGTTTTAACAAATAAAAGCTGGTTCGGGAAAGAAATGTGGTTCCTACGCGAGGCGAGCGACAGGCAATGACTCTCACATCCTTCCCTCCATCTTACGTGCGCCGCACGAATCGGATACCATAATCCTTGATGCCCAACGTCAGCATGACGTCCGCCTGGAAGACCCGCTTCCGCCATTCGTCCACAGTCTCTACTTGCCCGGTCGGGCGAGGCGCAAGCATAGGCTCGACCCGCCACTCGCGGAGTAGATGTGCGAGGAAGCACACGGCTTCTGTCGTAGAGTATTTGCGGCCGATACAGGCACGATGACCTAGGCAGTGTTAGTTAAATGTTGGGGGGGATTTCCACGTCAATGGTTCGCATGGCCCTACGTCTTTGCTGCAACGCACCAAAGCTAAATCCGAAGAACTCCTTAGCACCTTCTTTTGTGTCAGAACTTTGATCCTGGTTCTTGGCATACCATCGTGACGGTCTGTAGATTTCAGGCTCGGGGTAGTACTTCGAGCTGTAATCTAGACGAGACAGTCGAGGTGACCATCGATTCAGATGAAAAAAAAGTGGCACCATGACCGAGCATCACTTACGAAGGCCAACGAGATCAACCACGAGCTTTGGCGTCGCATCGTCAATGGGATAAATGAACACAACTAGACTTAGGGTAACTTACTTGAGTACCTTTCTTCACAAGGATCATCTTTGGCTCATCAGTATCAGAGACATTGAGGACCGTGTCATGCTTGGCTGCACGGGGAACGATCGGTCCCGGAGCTGTACAACAATCCATGGTATGTTCATCGATACCGTTAGTGGACTCGACGAGCAATCAACGACTCACGGAACATTCGAATACCTTCGTAGAATGCCGCAAGGATCTTGTCAAGTTTGTTATAATCTTCATAAAGCTGAGGATTGTGTTTCAAGGGTTAGACTGACCGGCAATGACCTGAAGTGCGAATACACTTACTAGGGTATCGTTGCCTCTACTCGCTGTCACCTCTCGCACATGTGATGCAAGTTCGTCCTGGATGTCGAAATCCAGAGCGAGGAACGCAAGCGTTGCCGCCAACGCATGTGCTGTCGTGTCTAAACCACAGATACACCCATCGGAATAACGTCCACTAGATGAGAACAATACGCCAACCGTGACCAGCATACAGGAACGAGAACACGTTGCCCATCTAGGATAATGAAAAAAAGGGGGATATGTCATCCTACCGTTCACAATTTGTTGCCGACACACAGCCAACGTCAGGAGTTGACTCACTAGTTCCTCGTCACTGAGGCTCTTCTTACCTCCTGTGCCTTCCGAAGCACGAATCAAGAGTGCGATGAGGTCATCGCCCGCTTTGCTGTCCTCGTCTGCTGTTTGATATCGAATGTTCTCTCGTATTGTGCTGATTTGGGATCGTACGAATGTGCGCATGAAATCGTAGGCTCGACGTGTTTCTTGGATCCTGCAGCGGTTGTTAGAAAACGAGCGTGCCTTATCCTTGTTTTGTCACGTGCAGACCATTTAAAAGGTAGCTTCCATGCCCAAGAAGGGAGGAGGAACGCAACCATAGAGGTATCTGTGATAACACTGAGACACTCTTGCACTGTGGGTTCATCGCCTTGACTGGTTTGCTGAGGCCATGTCAACGGTGCTCCGAATCCGACGGACGTGAAAACAATGAGCGAAAACTACCATGAAATCAGGTGCGCGGATTAGTCACGATTGGCGAACGCATCTAATTCCAGCAGAAGAGGGTACCTTGAACGTGACGGAGTTGATACTAGGCACGTTGATGACATCTTTTGAGGCCCAGCCTTGCGCAGCAGTCATTTCGGCAAACAGTTTGCGCGAGGTATCCCAAACAGTGGCGTATCTTTAAGTCAGCAACGACGACAAGTCGGCATCCGTCACTGCACACTTCAAATTAATTCATCTACGTACGTGTCATTGTTGAACGCAGGCTGGGCAATCTTACGGTGTTTTCGCCAATCGTCGCCATATGCATCGACGATGTTCGGACCCCAGAATCTGTTTGGTGAGGATGAGGTGAGTGAGAGCTGGCCAACAGGCCTGGAAAGATGCCCTGTAGACTGACGAGAAAGGGCCTTTAAAGGCTGGTGACTTGTCAAATGCGTCCAACCCTCCCAACAGAACCTGCCTCCCAACTGCAAGGGATCGGGTGAATATCGTCGGGGTGCCGAAGAGGAACGGCACGAATGACACTGTATCACGACCAAAGTAACGATAGACTAGCACAAGGTGACCCTGGCTCAAGGACTTGGAGCAATCAGAGGCTACACTGTATCACATACCACCTTGATTCTTGCGCCATTTCCAAACGAACACAAAATCTGATGGTGGAGGTGACGTGAGAAAAGAGGAAGACGGGCAGTGGGACGTGTTTGCCGAGACGCACTGGGGTTCCACCATGCAATGGGTAGTATACCGCTTGGAGGGGAAAGCGGTGAAAATGGGATACGGAAACCGGGAAGCGAACCAACGTCCTGTTGTCACTGTTAGCATGCTGTCTTTCGGCGGGACGATCCCGGTCGGACAAACACAACAAGGCACCTTGATACCCTGTATAAGTTTAACGATACGTGATACAACGACAAAGGCGCTAAGAAAGGCAATCTTCCTCCACACAGAGGCATCTGGGAGAAGAGATGTTGTTGAAATGCCTGACTGGACCTAGTCGTATACTCACTAAGGTCACCCTGTGGGAATATGAGACTCAACAAGTCAGAGAGCGCCGTCATGGTCTTGGAGAGGAGTTGTAAGGGGAGGTTGGACCTGCTTTTAAAGCGACTGGCCTCGGTAAGCACAGGCACCGTGACATTTGGAAATGAGCATGTCGCGTGAGGGCAGTGATGACTACGAATAAACGACCTCACTTAATACAGCAGACGAGATGAAACAGGGTCTGTTTTTAGTGCGTGTGGTTCGATTTTCCGTTACCGCAAATAGTTGCTGCCAGAATGAGCCGTCGGGCCAATCAAGCTTTTAGTGATGGCCCTATAAATTCTACGGAATCTGTGGAACAGGGATTCTGAGAAAGTTGGCCCTCCAAGCACGCCGGGTGAGGAGGAGTTGCTGTACCCAAGCTGAAGAGGTTATGAGCCCTGCAACTTTGCGCCGTCAACACCGAGCTCAGTCGGAAACGGCCCAAGCTGCGATCTACTCCGTTGAGATGGTCTACTAGCCTAGCACCAGTGCACGGACCTTTTTCTGCATCCCGACTGTATCGTGCGATCAATCATCCGACGGCAGCCCGGGTGTTGTGCATTTTTTAGGTGCCATGTTTAAAGTCCAAACGCATTTGACAGCTATCACATCGGCTACACTGTAGTGACAGAAAGGTATAAATGTGACCGCAACTCATAGATCAGACGTGTCCATTACCGGACCTGCACGGACAGCTCTGTTGTATATCATGCAAGGTACACTCGTCCGGTAGACCCTATCGTCTCTTCATACATCCTACATATCATATCGCTCTATACCCCCACTCTCCGCACTTTTTACTCCTCAACCTACATATAGTCTGTTTACTCCAGCACATCAAAAGAACAGAGAGAATACACCTAACAATCACTAAAGCTCAGGCAACTCTCCTCCTCAACATGACCCGAGCAGTAGGGTTGGCTGCAATCGCAGTGCCAATCCGCAGGTTCTGTGGACGCGTCGCATTGTCTTCCAGTTTGATATCGTACGAAACAACGATATGGGCTAGCATCGTATTGAGCATGCTTGCGGCGAAGAATCGACCAGGACTAAATAAAGAGAAAACATACTTGCTCAAATGCAGCGCAGAAACAATCCAGGAGAATTCTTACCACGCGTGTCTGCCATGTCCAAACACTAGGTACTCTGGGCTAGTGGTGGAGAGCTGGTGTTTCACGCCGCCGCCGTCTTCGCCACGCATTCTGGCAAATCGAAAGGGATCAAATAGATCTGCATCTTCATAGAATTCGCTGTCGCGATGCATCAGTTGTGTCGCCACCGCAACGAATGTCCCTTTTGGAATGACCGTTCCATCAGAAAATGTGACATCCTTCATGGCCTTTCGCACCATATTCACTGCCAAAGAGAAAACGATGAGAACCACTTTAGACAGTATGTATTATACGTACCAAGACCAATTCCGTCCATTCGTTGGCTTTCTTTCATAAAGCTGTCAATGTTGTACATCCTTTCCACAGCAGCTCTTGACCAGCCCTGCTCCTGGACAATCGACTCGACTTCCTCGCGAAGAGGCTCTATGTACTGAGGATTGGCTGCCAGATTATAAAGAGCTTGAGTGAAACTCTGAATGAGGGTTGTTGTCAGACGCTGCACCCCAATATTCACCTCCAACCTACATTTGAAGATGTCTAGGGCACAGACAAGCCAATTCAGCAACGCAAAACTAAGAGATCAGGCAGGCGAGACTCACATGAATAGCAGCAAAGTTCATGGATAAAATACGCGATGACATGTTGCTTACGTGACGCTGAGAGCTATCTGACCCGTCCATTAGCCAAGACAGAAGGTCATTCTACCGAGATGGAGGTGAGTTGTCGTTAGAGCGACATTAGGACCAACCCACCGGTTTATCGCTCCACGGAGTGCCGTGCGCCTCAACATATTTCTGTCGCGCCTCGACGATGGGCGAAAGGTGTTTCACACAACGCCTGTTACTTCCAGGAATGTTCGTCATAAGTCGTGTGACCAGCCTAGAGAGAAGTAAGCAGCTTGGTCAAGCCAGAAAAATGACTATGACTTGCGGTGCCATCCATTTGGGAAAAAGACTGATTACAGCTGCCCCTTTGATAACGTCCAAGGTAAACTGAATATTGAGATCCACCCAGTCTGAGTCACGGCCTAAGGTATAGAGGGTCAACGAGCTCAGAAATGGCGGACATGCCAACATACATAATGGGAGACCAACAAGTACTCTGTTGCTAGTCCTGCAAACAATATGTTGGATGGTGCTGAGTGCAGGGACGCTCTTCCAGTCTGGGCATTCATAACCTGAACGAAATGTTGAGAGTAGCGATAGCAAGCCTCGACTTACCATGACCTTCAAGTTTCAATGTATCATCAAAGGCTGTGACGATTTCGTCTCTGATGTCAGGATACAAAGTGGAAAGGTTACGGTTCAGTCCTGCGCGAAGGATCGCAACATGATATGGATTATGGTGAGTGTCACGTCCCAACGTGTGCTCCGCCTCCAAAGTCTGTTGCGTCTTTCGTCAGACTGTTTCTGAGAGGGGGCAAACATGGAGTTACATCGCCTGCAGCCTCTATGAAGCTCAGTTCGTTCTCATGAAATTTGCGAAATTCTTCTACATGCACACGACCGCTCACGATAACCATCCAGCGATGGAACGTCGACACCCTGAATGGGATGCCCTTGTACTACAACCATCACGAACGTCAGTACAACAACAATGTGGAGCAGCGATCGCACTTTGTCGTAACTCTGCTGGATAACGTTGGTAGCATCGACGAGAAATGTGACGCCTGCCCACCACGATCCGAGCCAAGTGTTCGATCCGACCGTCGGGAACTTGTCGAGCTAGTAGTCCCGAGTTGTAATTCAGACAATGAGAGTCGTAGATACACTCACATTTGGACGAATGGAAGCTCTCCATATTAAGATCACGGCAACGGCAACAATGATGGCCGTTGCACAGTAGGTTGCAGCGGAGATATGGTCTGGCAGCACTGGGATCTGGAGCTGCATCGGGGAGTGCGTTAAAATTTCTCATATCATAGGACCTCATTATTATAGTGCAAGGAGGTAGAGCCGCACCCGAATTGGACGCGGCGCAGGAGGCAGAGCACTCGCCATTCCATGCTGTTCTTGGAGGGGCTAGTCCTAGTATGTGAAGGATCCCGTGCTGTTTCCAACTCAGCAGAACGTTAGACCCCCCTCGTGCTCCATTACTTGCCTGGATAGGTCCGCATTCCCCATGCTGCTACAACAAACGACACTGATTTCCGGTTCCCCCGGTCATTGCACCCACGTCGAGCGAGATAACGAAAGTGACGAGCAAGGAAAAAGAATAATCCACGGTAGGCTGAGTTTGGCATGAACATGAGCAGCAATCACGGATCTTGCCGATATTACAGAAGCCTCAGAGCGCTAGTCTAAAAGCAGCCCCAGCAAATGGTCGCCGCAGTTTCGTCGTTTTCAACACGCACACTCTCTCCAGAGGTGCTACGTGTCCCAGAGCGAGTCGTCGTACACCTTGCTACCCCGTTGATTCGTAGACGTCGTCGCTACAGCATTTCATTCTTTCGTCGTCGCGGTACTACTGCCTTTGTTTGCCGAAGTCAGCCACATCAAAAGTAAGCTCAGCTTGCCTTACAGCCCCACCAGAGACCATGGCAGCGCTTTCGGGCTTACTGAGTCTCATATATTCACACGGCGCTCTTGGTGAGTACACGACTAGACCACTCAAGCGTACCAACAGAGTTTCCCAGATATTTCACTGTGGAGGAAACTTGTCTTTCTTGGTACTCTTGTCGTCCTGTCGCGAGTCATCAAACTCATACAAGGCATCAAGGTACTGTCGTATTTGTGACAGCGCATTCATCCCACAGACACAGCATACTGATACTGACAGCAGGGTGTCGATTCACTCCCCGGCCTTCGTACCCCGTTTGCTCCGCTGTCCACTCCAAGCGGTGTTCTACCCGATACCTGGTGGAACCCCAGTGAGAATTCCTCAACAAGCATGCTCACCAACCGTCCTCCTTTTTTGACACGATTTATCATTCAGATTTTATGTTCGTGTGGACATGGCGCAAAAATCGAAATAGTGCGTGATGCGATGCAGCCTCTGATCGCTCCCAGTCCCTCAGTTTAAATAACCTCTACCAGTCTATCGCCGCTTTGGTCGCGACACGGTGTCATTCGTTCCGTTCCTATATGGCACCCCGACGATATTCACCCGATCCCTTGCAGTTGGGAGGCAGGTTCTGTTGGGAGGGTTGGACGCATTTGACAAGTCACCAGCCTTTAAAGGCCCTTTCTCGTCAGTCTACAGGGCATCTTTCCAGGCCTGTTGGCCAGCTCTCACTCACCTCATCCTCACCAAACAGATTCTGGGGTCCGAACATCGTCGAGGCAGACGGTGACCAATGGCGAAAACACCGTAAGATTGCCCAGCCTGCGTTCAATAATGATACGTACGTAGACAAATCAATTTGAAGTGTGCAGTGACGGATGCCGGCTTGTCGTCGTTGCTGACTTAAAGATACGCCACTGTTTGGGACGCCTCGCGCAAACTGTTTGCCGAAATGAGGGCTGCGCAAGGCTGGGCCTCAAAAGACGTCATCAACGTGCCTAGTATCAACTCCGTCACGTTCAAGGTACGCTAACTTTTCTCCTGCGATCAGACACATCGCGACTAATCCGCATGAATATTCCGTCATGGCAGTTCTCGCTCACTGTCTTCACGTCTGTCGGATTCGGAGTACCGTTGACGTGGTCTCAGCAACCTAGTCAACGCGATGAACTCACCGTACAAGAGTGTCTCAATATTGTCACGGAAACATCCCTGGTTACGTTCCTCCTCCCTTCTTGGGCATGGAAGCTGCCTTTTAGATGGTCTGCATGCACTGAATCAGAGATGAAGCATGCTCGTTTTCTAACAACCGCTGCAGGATCCAAGAAACACGTCGAGCATACGATACTATGCGCACATTCGTACGATCCCAAATCAGCACAATACGAGAGAACATTCGATATCAAACAGCAGACGAGGACAGCAAAGCGGGCAATGACCTCATCTCACTCTTGGTTCGTGCTTCGGAAGGCACAGGAGGTAAGAAGAGCCTCAGTGACGAGGAACTAGTGAGTCAACTCCTGACGTTGGTTGTGTGTCGGCAACAAGTTGTGAACGGTAGGATGACATATCCCCCTTTTTTTCATTATCCTAGATGGGCGACGTGTTCTCGTTCCTGTATGCTGGTCACGGTGGGCGTATTGTTCTCATCTAGTGGACGTTATTCCGATGGGTGTATCTGTGGTTTAGACACGACAGCACATGCGTTGGCGGCAACGCTTGCGTTCCTCGCTCTGGATTTCGACGTCCAGGATGAACTTGCATCACATGTGCGAGAGGTGACAAAAGGCAGAGACGACGACGCCCTAGTGAGCGTATATCCGCTTCGAGACGCGTTGCCGATCGGCTGACTTTTGGAATGCAATCCTCAGCTTTATGAAGATTATAGCAAACTTCACAAAGTACTCGCGGCATTCTACGAAGCTATTCGTATGTTCCGTGAGTCTCGATTGATCGTCGGACCCACTAGCGACGTTTGATGTACTTGCTGTGGATTATTCTATAGCTCCCGGGGCACTCGTCCCACGCGAGGCCAGGCATGACACAGTTCTCAACGTATCTGATACTGATGAGCCAAGGATGGTGATTGTGAAAAAAGGCACCCATGTAAGTCGCCCTTGGTCTAACTCTAACAATTCGATCCATTGCCGCTAACGTAAATCAACACCAAAGTTCGTGGTTGATCTCGTTGGCCTTCGTAAGTGACACTCGGTCACGGTGTCGCCTTTTTTTGCTTTATCTCAGCCGGTTGTCACTTCGACTTCTCATCTAGACTATAACCCGAAATACTACTCCGAACCCGAAGTCTATCGGCCCTCGCGATGGTATGCCAAGAATCAGGATGAAAGTTCGGACATGAAGGAAGGTTCTGAAGATTTTTTCGGCTTTAGCTTTGGTGCGTATTACAGTGGCCATAGGGCGTTGACATGGACTAATGCCACCGCCTGCGGTTCATTGAAAATTGACCAGGTCATCGTGCCTGTATCGGCCGCAAATACTCCACGACAGAAGCCGTGTGCTTCCTCGCACATCTACTCCGCGAGTGGCGAGTCGAACCCATGTTCGCTCGTCGCTTGGATGGGCGAGTAGAGACCGTGGACGAATGGCGGGAACGGGTTTTCCAGGCAGACATTATGATGACGTTGGGCATCAGAGACTACGGTATCCGATTCGTGCGACGCACGTAAGATGGGGGGAGGAAGGAAATGCGCAACTCGCTTACCTGTCAGTTGCTTTTATGTTAGAACATCTTTTTCTGGACTTAACTTTCTTTTTGTTGAACACGTAAATACGTATATTATTTTTCTTGCTTCGGGGGGCTGATGTCGTACCTTTGGCTGGGATAATGCGGGGTGGGGAGAAGGGGGCTTGGCCCAACAATGAATACCATCAGTGCATCTATGATGTAGACGATCCCGCGAGCTAACCGTCTCTGTACACATAATAATAAGCCTCACTATAAAAAGACCTGTACGTGAGACTTTGTCAATTTTCCCTGAGGACGTAAGGCGGGAGACCATCCTTGATTTTCGCTCGATGAGGAAACCCCATTTCCCCTACACATTGAGTTGGGACCGGCTCGTCGAACCAGATGCGAAGGGGGGGGGAGCAGCACGGAAACAGACAGTGGCCATGAGACGTGGTGTGTGCAGCCACCGGGACCAAAGACAGTACTCTCATCTTCCCCTCAGTCCTTTTGTTTAGGATCCAGCATGCAGAGTGTGTGTCATTCCACAGATTTCCTTGCTCTTTTTTTTCTTCTTCTATGCTAGTTTATTGTCCAATAGAGTATTGAATATAGGGACTCAGTTGGGGCATAGAAATGACTGAGAACACTATGAAGAATAATAAATGATCTTAAAGAGATGTGGAGTCTAATTCTGCTAATATGTTGGATAGATAATGAAAGATTAGAACTGTCATGGTAAAACAATAAGCTGTATAGTATAAAGACCACACCAGAATCAACATAGGGTAGTGCCCATGCTAGACAGCATGTGGGTTTGAATTTATGTTTTTACACTTAGTAACAATACTGCACCAATGTTTGTAACATTTTAATTATTGAACTAATCACATGTGCAGATTTAATGCTAGATCCTCAAACCTAGGTATTATTAGAAGGCTCTAATTAAGGGCTTTGTCATATCCCATATCTCTGACCTAGTTTTGATCCAATTCCAACCCAGTTTATAACTGGTTTCCACATTTAGTAAGCCAATCTAGCCCTCTGACTCCCCTCCAGGCAACTCTGGCCCTTTGTTACCATTCCATTCCACACCAACTACACATATATGCTTCTTGCCTTCTATCCTTACACTTCCCTGGCCTCCACTTCTGCTCTGCCTCATTCTGTTTCTATTTCCATCTCTGTTCCAGTTAAGTACTACTTTAGTTCCATTTTGCCTTCTCCAGACTGTTCTGATATAACTCCATTACCATTCCCACTCTCAGTTACTGTTACTATTATTGTTACTATTCCTGTTCCATTTCTGTTTCTGTTTCCCCTCATTTTATCCTGTTACCCTTTAGTTTTAGTTTAACATGATTGGACATTGTCTTCTCTGACATCTCTATTTGTTTCTTAGATATCTAGACATCTGCTTCACTTCTGAGTTTGTACCTGTCTCACTTCACTACACTCCTAGATAGTTCTGCCTCTCTGAGATATAAGTACTGTAGTTCTATATCTTGTACCTTAGTATGAATATTAACATAAACACCCCCTTGTCATCATCCTTACTTTGATTGAGCCCTTAGGCTTACTCTGACCCTCTGAATTACTTTAAAGTACCTTCAGGGCCAAGCAATATTCTTAAAGGAATTATAAGGTTCCATCTCCATGACTAGGCTTGACTCTTCTTATCTTGCCTGTCTCTCTTGTTGAGTACTGAGACAGTCTTCTTCCCCATCTCTAATATTTATGTAAATTAGGACATCAGAAAGTGCAAGGATGTAGAACATAAGGTGAAGCCAAGTCCCATCTGATCAATAAAACCCTTTCTGGATCCCTTCAGATGCCTCTGGACATCTCTGGACTTTCTGGAGTTATAATCTTCTTTAAGGAAGGAGATTGGTATATGTTTTTAACAGTTTATTCATACTCAATATATGTTTTAACAGGCTTTTTAAATATATATATATATATATAATGTAATACCTTCTATAGTCAACTATTACATAATGCATACCTTTTAAGACATGGTTTAAGATATGTATCTGTTATAATATTGTGACATACTCTAGAGATACTCTGGATAACTCTGGAATAGACAGGACTTGGCTTTACCTTATGTGGTGTGCCCTTATGCTAGTACTGGGGGCCCTGATTTATAGAGATGTTGGAAGCTATCAGAGGTCTGGGATAGGCCATAGGGTTATTCCACTAAGAGATACAATGTCAAGTTATGAAGTAAGTCATGAGACTTAGTATAAGATATGATGTCAAGTTGTAAAACAGGAGTGGGTTAAGAAGGATTGTAATGTCATGTTATGGTCAATATTTAAACTAAGGTACAAGATACAGAGCTATAGTACTTATATATTAGAGAGGCAGATTATCTAAGGAGGGAATGAAGATATGAAAGAAATTGTATCATAAGTGAAGCAGGTGCCAATGTATTCTGGATACAAATAAAGATGTCAGAGGAGACAATGTTGAATAATGTCAAACTGAAAACTAAATAATAATAGGAAGAGGTGAGACAGAAAGAAACAGGAACAGGAAGTGAAATCAAAGGAACTATGGAGTTGTATCAGGAGTGGTACAGAGTTAGTGTAGGTAAAGTTGTAATTAACATTAGGTAGGAAAAGACAGAGGTAAAGGGAACCAGGAAATATATAGTTTAAAGCATGAAAGCAACTGGAGTTGCACTGGAGATATAGCAGAGTTGACCCATTAATACAGAATATAACAGTATTCTCCTCTTAAGGCCTGAACTCCTGAAGGCTATTAAACATGTGCTCTTGATTAATAAGTGAGTGGAGCAGGCATTGGAGTTTAGCTGGACAAAAATCCATAAAAGCAAATACTACCCTAGAGACTTCCATATAAGCTCCTCTTATCATATTTTTATTCACCAATATTTACACCTGGTCTGATGAGTGCCTTGAGAAGCACATCAATGATAAAGAGGAGCTTGGTGATGCAAAGTATGCTAAGTGAAAGCAGTGGGGAAAGATAAGGAGAGAGAAGGAGACTCAGAAGAAAGCAGAGAAGGCATGGAAGGTAGTGGAGGTAGTTCAGAAATGGATGAGTACTGGAAATGCAGGCAAGGCCTAGCACTCAAACCTGATTTAGATGAAGGAACTTTGTCAAGCCCAGGTGGGGTTGAGTAGCAGCAATGGCAAGAGAAAAGTGGAAGAGAGACCAAAGTGCCAGAGATATGATAACTAGGGGCTGGAGTGTGAGATGGGCCCAGGCAAGTTGATATCTTGCCTCACCTGTATAGAGGCAAAGGTAAGGTGTGACTGCCCCAGCCAGAAGAAGCCAGAGAGGAAGCAGAGACAGAAGGTGGGAGAGGAAAGGGTGCCCAGTAGCAGGGCAGACTCAGAGGAGATAGTGGAGGGTCTTTGGCAGATGACCAAGGGCTGTTGTCTAATGGAGGTGTTAATAAGAGAGGTGTTCAGGAGAATATGGCAGGAGGCAAAGCACAAGAACTGGCTACTAGGGCAGCTGGTTGATGCATTAGAAAAGGCATGGGTGGTGGAGACTGGAGAAGCCAGAAGTTTGGAGAGCAAGGATGAGGAGGTTGATAAAGTAGCAGCAAAGCTGTTAGAACTTTGTGTAAAAGTTGGCAGAATCTCTGTAGTAGGCAATAGAGCCAAGAAGGTCAAAAAGGTAATCTTTGAGTAGATAGGGGACCATGTAACTAGATTACTGTTATGCTAGGCCCAGGTAGGGACAGGTGTAGACCTTGCTAAGGAAAGAGTGGAAGAAGTGAATCAAAGGTAAGCTTTAAGGCAAGTGGAAGGTAACAAATGAAGTGTTGTGCCTCAAGTGGTACCAGCTACACTCCCAGGGGTGTGCCAAAGTCAGATGCTGATAACTCTCTGGTTAAGTGCCAGGACACAAGTAGTGGATTTCAAGTACTAGGTACAAGGACAAGAACAAGCAAAGATTGTGAGGAGATTACAAGGTAGAAGTAGTGTGAAGAGAAAGGAAACTAGAAGTATGCTACTTTATAGTACAACCAACAAGGTTCAAGCAGAGATCAGTAATGTAATCATGCTGACAAATGATGAGTAAAGTATCCATATAGAAATGAATGGAAAGAGATAGAATGATTAAAAGTCAGCTGATTAAGAGATAGAAGGCCCAGGCAAAGGGCATAACAGAGAGTGGTCTGGACAAGGCCAGAATATGAGAAGTGCAGAATCTAACAAGGGAAAGATGAACAAGAAAGTACCCAAGGTACAAGAAGAGTGGAAACTATGAAGAGGATGAATGAAACAAGAGAAAAAACAAGAGAAAAAGGAGAAAACATAACATTATCCCCCTGCTAGGGGTAGAAGACTTGTGACACCTCAAAAGGCATCATAGAAGGGCCTGGAGGAGCCAGTAATGTTGACCTAGCCAACCTTGTTGATGATGTCATTGCAGAAGTTATTGTTGGTGTAATATAAAGGTGGAGAGGATAACAGAGTTGTGAGAGGGTGGTGATAGGAGCCCTGGGAGTGGCAGAAGCCATGGGAATGATGGAAGGAGCAGAAGAAGCCATGAGAGAAGTTGTGGGAGGAACTGCAGGAAGAGAAGAATGTAGAGGAGGAGACAAGGGGGTCAACAATATGGCATTGAGTAGGGCAGTGAGCCTGGGTATGTCCAGGGTTTTCTGGCCCCCCCAGGTCATTCCTGAATCCTAACCTCTGTTATAAAGACAAACTAGAGTAATTACTACACTACTCTAGTACCATTATGTCTTTGTCTTCTTTCCTTCCTGCTTTCTCCCAGACCTCCATTCAAAGTTCTGCCATTTCTCCCACCACCTCTTCCTCTTCACTGTTCTCCAGCCCACTCTCTGCATCCTCTCTGCTTACTCTTCATGTGAGATCAAGGATGTTGACCAGCCACACTAGCAGCCAGTTCTCCCTTCTCATCTCCCATATCATCCAGCCCCCCACCTCCCATATGGTTGCTGCCAGCAGGTGACAGCCCTCTGCCACCTGCTTAGCATCACCCTCCACTTCTTCTGAGCAAGCCCTTTTTTTAGGCCACTTCTTCTCCACATCCCTCTGTTGTTGTTTCTGCACTAGCTTCTTCTTCCCTGGGCATTTGCACCTCATCTTAGCCTCTTGGCAGGCCAAGCATGACATAGACTTTCCCACACCCACCTTGCACTCCACTCCCCTATCCTTGCATCTCTGACACACTGGTGCCTTCTT
Source organism: Pulveroboletus cf. rosaemariae (assembly GCA_038089275.1). NCBI lineage: Eukaryota > Fungi > Basidiomycota > Agaricomycetes > Boletales > Boletaceae > Pulveroboletus > Pulveroboletus cf. rosaemariae. Next base: position 2,310 of record JBBPKN010001217.1, on the reverse strand, counting down.
CACCCTCTGCTTCCCCTTGTTGTTGCTAGGCTCCACTTGGGCCTGCACTCATGCTGCCTAATGATCTTCAGTTATTCAATTCTCAGGTGAACAACTGTGGTACTTACCTTTTCTTGGGCAGCTGCCTCTGCCATCTGCTGGGCCCTCTCAGCCTTCTTGGCCTGCCTTTGGGCAGCCTCCTCCACTGCCTTCTGGGCCTCTTCCACCCTCCTCTGTTCCTCCTCTTTCCTTACCTTCATGTACCTCTTGTGCTCAGCATATTTGGCATCACTTAACACCTTGTTATCATTAGCACATTCTGCAATGTGTTTTTTGGCCCAGGCCATGATGTCATCAAATGTGGCCATGTGTTGTAATAAAGAAAGAACAAGCTACCATAAAGTCCCCATTTTTATTCATGAGTGAGCTGAGAAACTCTGCTCTTTCACTTTATTGTCACTAAACAAGGTCACATGCTTGTCACCTCCACAACCCTCTGCTCTACCCCCAATGTTACTAAATGTGAGATTATGTGCCCATCACCACACTATCTCAGATCACATGTCTGTACCCTCTGCACCCTGGGTCAATGGCCTTCAAGAGTTCAGGCCTAAGGAGGGGATACTGTCAATTTCATATCTCCAACCCAATTCTGACCCCATCTCAACCTGGCTTATGATTGGTCCTCATACCTAGTAAGCTACTCTAGTCTCCTGACTCCCCTTCAGGCAACTCCAGCCCTCCATTACCATTTCAGTCTGCCCCAGCTATGCATGTACACTTCCTGTCCCTTAGCATTATATACTCCCCTGGGCTTCTGCTTCCACTCTGCCCCATTCTATTTTTAGTCTATCTCTGCTCCAGTTAAGTACTACTCTAGTTTCACTTTGTCATCTCTGAACTGTCCTGGTATAACTCCATTACCATTACCATTCTCAGTTACCATTACCATCATTGTTATGATTCCTGTTCCATTCCTGTTCCTTGCTTCCCCCTGTTTCATCCTATCACCCTTCAGTTTCAGTCTAATATGATTGGACATTGTCTTTCCTGACATCTTTATTCATTTCTTAGATATTTAGACATCTGCTTTGCTTCTGAGTTTGCACCTGTCTCACTTCATTACACTCCTAGATAGTTCTGCCTCTCTGAGGTATAAGTACTGTAGTTTGTATCTTGTATCTCAGTATGAAAATCAATGTAAATGCCTCCTTGTCTTTATCCTCACTATAATCAAGCCTTTGGACTCACTTTGATCCTCTGGATTACTCCAGAGAATCTCCAGGGCCAAGTAATATTCTTGAGGAAGTTACAAGGTCCTATCCCCATGACTAGGCTTGACTCTCCTTATTTTGCCTGTTCCTCCTGTTAAGCATAGAGACAGCCTTCTTATCCATCTCTGACATCTATGTAAATCAGAACACCAGAAAGTGCAAGGGCATATCACATAAGGTAAAGCCAAGTCCTATTTGACTATTGAAATTCTTCCTAGATTCCTCTGGAGCCCTCCAGAACACTCTGGAGTTATGATCTTCCTTCAGCATCAAGGGTTTCATTCAGAAAGGAACTGGTTTTAAAAGTATACTCATACTGGTATAGGTTTTAACAGTATCTTTCTGCTGGAATAAGTTTTAACAGTGACAAATAAAGTGTTGTGTCTCAAGTAATACCAGCTACACTCCCAGGGGTGTGCTGAAGTCAGATGCTGATGACTCTCTGGTTAAGTGCCAGGACACAAGTAGTGGATTCTGAGTACTAGGTACAAGGATAAGGACAAGCAAAGACTGTGAGGAGATCACAAGGTAGAAGTTGAAATGCAACTCTTGATGCATTGACCTTTCTAACCCTAACCCTTGGGAAGTGCCTTTCTAATCTTGCTATAGGGCTTTTGTACTAGTGGCCCTGAACTAGGTGAGATGTGAAAGAGTGAGAGCCAAGTACTGAGACTGGCAGGCTGAGAGTTGAAGGAGCAATAGACTTAAGCCTATGCCAGTAAGACTGAATCTAAACCTAGACTCAAGTGAGTAAGACTGGAGAATCCTAGCTTGCCTATCCTTGCCTTTATATATTATGGGATCCTGAGCACAGACCATGCTGACTAAGTACATGTGCTACCTAATCAGGGAATGCCCTAGACCCTGGGTTAATAGATAAGGAACAATGAGGGAAAAGCATGGGGCAGAGATTAAAAGTATGGCAGGAGGCCATGTGGATGTGGGAGAATGGAAGAGAAGTAATCTATGAATAGAATGCAGGGTCAGAGGTGCTTGCACCATGAGGATGGAGATCTCTGCCACAGATGAGATCCAATCTGTAGATCTGCCACAGATA
>JBBPKN010001216.1:0-19574 GCA_038089275.1 Pulveroboletus cf. rosaemariae | reverse complement strand
GGCACACCCGTCGTCAAGATTCTCTCCAGGTTGCCCTCTCGGCGCCTCAAGTCGGTCGGCGAGCAGTCCGACACCGGCTCTACGGTCTCTTTCATCCTCCTCTCCGTGAGTAAGGTTGTCATTCGCGTGAGAAACACGCTCACGCTACCACTCGTTCGACAGCCGACTGGCGACATGCTTCCAAACACCTTCATCGAGCACGTCGCCACAATGCACAATATCTCTTTGCGCACGGGCTGTATGTGCAACCCCGGTGGCGCCTCGGCGCTCCTTGGCATCCAGAACGTCATGGATCGCTTGTGCGACGGTGCATCGCTCAGGGACGTTGAGAAGATCGTTGGGCGGGAGTTGGGCGTCGTCCGCGTCAGTCTTGGGCTCGGGAGTGACTGGGGGGACGTGTGGCGTGTGATGCAGTTCCTGAAAGGGTTTGGGGACGAGCGTCGGCGGATGGCGTGGTGGGACGCATGGATGCAGGTGCCGATTGGGCAGGCGGTGTGATTTGCGATTACCAACTACGTGTATGGTTCATTTGTTCTCTTTCGTTCCTTTTTTTCTTCCGAGCTGACTTGTGGGTACTCCGAGTGTGAACGCCTCCGAGGTCCCCTCTGGGTAGACTACATATATGGGGGTTCTTATCCATACAGTGTACATATTTATACATAATCTTTTCTATCCTGGTTTCGAATAAAGTCGTTACCTTGACCACATCTGGCGTTAGTCGTACTTACACATAATGACCAAGTAGGCCTTTTTAGAGTCCTAGACCGTTCATTTAATACTCGGCACTCGAATATTCCGTCTTCGTCTCGTCTTTGCCCAGCAGTGCGATCTTGTCTTACTACAGTAGCCGCAAAGGACAAGTAACGAAGGACGAATGAGGACGAAATAAGAAAAAGAAAGATGTCACGGGAACGTTTCATTCAGCTATGAACAACCACACCCCGACTGCCCCCTACGCACCACACACACACCCACAACGTACGCCCCGCCCCGCCCCCACCCACCACCCACCGCCCACCTCAGTCCTCTCCCTCTCCTCGGACACCTACATCCCAGCCTCCCTCATCTGTGCCTTGTCCTGCCTTTGCTTCGTGCTCATCTCGTCGAGCAACACGAGCAGATCCTCCTGCTCCTTCTCCACGTCCTTCTTCCCATCTACCTCTTCCAGCGTTGCCTCGAGGTCAGCGATCTGCGCATGGAGCTCCTTGAGCTGTCAAGGGAAGGGTACGCATTAGCCCAACGCCAGAACAAGGTAGACGTGTATGTGTGTATACGTGGCGTGACCAAGACAGAGAGGAGAGGGTGCATGCAAGACGTACCTGTGCAGAGGAGCTCGCGGTGAGGTTTCTGAACTGCGCTTGGAGCGTCTCCATCTCAGTCGCTTGTGTGCGGATCACGTTATTAAAACAACCTGTACTGTAATACGAGTCCGTAAGGACTAAGGTACATGAGTAAAGGGGTGTTTGCATTGTACAGTGGTAGCTTACCTCCAGTCGACGTTGTACGAGACTGGAGGAAGGCATAGTAAGTTAGCGGATGTTGCTGTCCAAATAAAGTAATCTAGTGCACATAGGGGAATTGGTGAAGTTGACACTAGCCAGTGGGATGGTCTCCAACACACCCTCTCAGACCGGTGATAGGGAGAAACGGGAGAGCATGGCCATGTGCGGCCCGTGTGTGAGCGGTTTCGTGAGTCCATCGGTGAGCATGTCACTTGTTGGTATGTGTGTGATCCCGAAAGTTCCATCCTCGATTCGTTCGCACACAAAATGGAACTGGGTTCCTATGTGGCGGCTCCGGCCGTGGAAGCATGCCTCCCGTGCCAGTGCGATGGCGGCGGTGTTGTCGGAAAAAAGGTCGGTGAGGGGTGGTTCATCTCCACCATAGAATCTGATGTCCCTGGTGATACATCAGGAATTTTACAAAGGTCTAATTTGAGCTTATTACGGCTATTTTGACTTGTTGCGACTCGTGACAGCTCATCGTGCAGCGCCGAGCATGCTAAGCCAAAATAGCCGAATTAGCTCGTTAACCATGAACTGAGTGGGCAGTCACTGCAAGGAAGCAGGATGGGTGGGCCATATGTTGACTCTGGTATGTAACCAGGATTGGCCTGTGTATTTGCATGTCTCTGTATAATATCATCTCACTTGCCCATGGAGTACACCACCAAACCTTTACTAAGAGGACAGGGCATGACTGAAATTCCAACTGAGACAATATGGTTGTACACATAGCAGTGCATATAAAAGCACAAATGCTATGGACATAAAGTCTAGAGGGAGGAAGTGTTCAAAAACAGCTTACAATCAGTAAAAGTTCAATAGATTCTTATAATTGCTGCCTTTATTTCCAGAAGCAGGCACTGATGCAGATGCCACATCAGAAAATTGACAACTTACTCTTTCATGCTTTTTACTGCTTTATGGTCATAAGTGATATCCTAAAAATCACTGAAGTATCAAAACTCCAAAAAGCTTCACATTTTTGCCCCCAAAATTACAGAAGTAAGCAAAGTATTAAAATTACTAGTGCTACTTTAGCAGTATATGTACAGTGGCTCAAAAAACTGTTCCAATGTTTGCATGTTTTGCACTAAATGCAATGGCTATCAATAACTACTAATTATTATGCTAGGCTATAAGTGTATGAAATGCAGTACTTGCTCTTGGCTTTCTATTGGTTCAATGATCAAAGCATTTGGTTATGTTTTGGTAATATAGCAACCATATCAAAATGATAACTCATTGAAACAGTTTTTTGACTTTGAATTCCCATTACATATTTTGGTGTAAGATAATTATATATCTTAGGTAAGTAATATATTATGTCACTCTTATGTCACTAATTAGCCTGCAGCATATATAAACCCTACCATTACAAATAAATTCTCTTATTTTCATTATAAAACATCTTTTTGCTGCTTAAAAAGATAATATTATCTCTCTTGCCTCTCTTGATCTTTCCTGTAGGAAAATCATCATGGTAATTGTCCTTCAGAACTTTCTTCTATCAACAAGCATACTATTGTTCAACAAATTCTTACTGGAAAGGCCAGTAATGCAGTTTAGGCCATTTATTTCATCAATTCTATTGTTAGTACTGAAACACAACTACTAATGCATTGACTTTCCTAACTCTAACCCTTGGGGAGTGTCTCCTATCTTGCTATCTGGCTTTTGTGCTAGTGGCCAGGAACTAGGCATGATAAGAAAGAGAGTAAAAGCCTAAGCCAGTCCCTAAGCCAATAGAAAACTGTTGAATCACTTATAGGGAGTGGAGTGTAGCCAAAAGAGACTAAATCAGACTCAAGTGAGCAAGACTGGGGAATCCCAGATTGCCTACCCTTGCCTATATATATTCCAAGGACTGGTGCACAGACCATGCTGACTAAGTACAGAAACTACCTAATCAGGGGATGCCCTAAACCCTGGGTTAATAGATAAGAAACAGGAGAAGAAAGCATGAAGCAGATATTAAGGAGTATGGCCTGATACCATGTGAATGTGGGAGAATGGAAGAGAAATATCTAGGAAATGCATGCAGGGTCAGAGGTGCTTGCACCATGAGGATGGAAATCTCTGCCACAGATAAGATCCAATCTATAGATCTGCCACAAATATATCTAGGGTTCAGATTCAGATCCAGATCAGATGAGATCCATGGAGATAAGATGGAGGGCAGTTCCAGGGAAGATCCCAGGAAGATCCTTGTCAGGTGACTTATGATCACATGACCACTGCTGGGGGAAAGAAATAATAAATACTTTTAAAGAAAACTAGACCACAGACTAGGGTTAAGCTTAAAATGGGGTATCTTGTGCATGATTATGTGATGTCACATGACTGTTTCTAGTGCTGGAGTGTCACTTTGTAACAAGTACTCCTGTCTGCTCATAAAAAGTTAGGAATACCCTCAAGAAAGCTTCTTTAAAAGCTGTATTAAAGAAGAAAAAACCTTTTCTCTCTGATATCCATAGAAAAGCAGGTTGGCCTTTGCTCTGAAGCACTAGCATTGGACTATAGAGAACTGGAAGAGGATGATTTGGTCAGATAAGACTAAAATTAATAGTATTATATTCAATAACTGCTGGCAACGTTCTTGACCCTAGTCTAGGGGCTTTCTGACTTTCTGATAGCAGCTGCAGGAGGAAAAATGAATAGATGATGAGAGGAGTACGAGTGAACACAATTGCACTAAAGGTACAAGTGCTCAAGACTGGGGAGTCTTGAGACGTCTATGCTACAGTTTATATATGCTACAGTATTGCGCACGGACCAAGACCCTGATGGGAGAATTCCCATGGACCCTGGACGGTGATCAAAAAGAAGAGAAGCACTCGTGAGAATAGCCAATGGCTGAAAGGGAGCGAGACTTCTAAAATGGAAGAAAGACGGAAATGAAAAAGGGCTGGAAGACATGAGGCTAACCCTATGCCCTGGGTCTAGACCAGTCACGTGACCCGTCATGTGCCCTGATAAGATAAAAGATTAGATAACCACGTGGAGAAGATAAGATAAGGTCACGTGATCAAAGTTTGAAAAATCGGACTATAACAAATAGGATTGGATCAGATAAACAAGAATATGTGTGGAAAAAGAAAGAAGAGGGAATATATTCTAAAGAGATCAAAGATACAGTCAAGTTTAAAAAAGGATCACTTATGGTATGGGGGTGTATTGGATGGAATAATGTAGGAGTTTTGAGTGAAGTTGAGGAAAGGATGAATGCTGAATAGTATGTGGCAATTTTAGAGAAAGGATTGTTGCAGAGCATAGAGAATTCTGGAATTTCTTCAAATGAAATTATTTTTTAGCAAGATAATGATTTCAAGCATATCTCTAAAAGAGCTTAAATCTGGTTTAAGAAGCAAGATATCAAGCTTCTGGATTGGCCTGCTCAATCTTCAGATCTTAATCCTATTGAATATACTTGGGGTTATTTAAAAAGATATCTTTTAGATTATGAGAGGGTATCTACAGGAGTTCATTAATTATAAAATAGTGTCATATCCTGTGCCAATGAGTCAACTCCACTTTGTCTTCAGTATAACTGTTATGCTAGGCCTGGGTAGGGACAGATGTAGACCTTGCTATGGAGAAAGTGGAAGAGGCAAACCAAAGGTAAGCCTTAAGATGAGTAAAGAGCAACAAATAAAGTGTTGTGCCTGAGTGGTACCAGCTATACTCCCAGGGGTATGCCAAGATCAGATGCTGATGATCCTCTGGTTAAGTGCCAGAACACAAACAGTGGATTTCAAGTACATAGATACAAGGACAAGTGGAGATGCAAGAACTGTGAGATAGTTGCAAGATAGAAGTAGCATAGAGAGAGAGGAGACTAGAAGTACACTACTTTATAGTACAGTTAGTAAGGTTCAAGTGGAGATTGACTAAGTAATCAAGCTGATGAATGATGAGTAAAGTATTCATATGGAAACAGATGGAAAGAGATAGAATGATTATGAGTCAGCTGAATAAAAGATAGAAGACCCAGGCAAAGGATCTAACAAGAGAGCAGTCTGGGCAAGGCCAGAACACAGGAAGAGCAGAATCAGAGAGTAAAAGTGAACAAGAAAAGCATCCAAGGTGCAGAAAGGGCAGAAGCTAGGACAAGAGGAAAGGAAAAGAGAAAGAGAAAAAGGAAAATGTAACAATAACTCTGATTGCTTTTATGCTTTTAAGCTATATATTGCTTGGTTCCTCTTACCTCCATTCTGTTTTACTTAATGATAGTTACAACATCATATATTAACTCTGTACCATTCTAATACAACTCTGTAGTTCCTTCAATCTCATTTCCTATTTCTGTTTCTTTTTTTCCTTGTCTCTTCCTGTCATCATTCAGTTTTAGTTTGACATTATTTAATATTGTCTTCCCTGACATCTTCATCTGTATCCAGGATGCATTAGCACCTGCTTTACTTATAAGTCAACTCCTTTCACATCTTTTTTCCTTCTTTAGATAATCTGCTTCTTTAAGGGATAAGTACTATAGTTCTGTATCTTGTACCTTAGTTTAAATATTAACTATAACATGACATTAACAATTATACTTGACCCTCTTTCTGTCTTATGACTTGATATCATATCACTCTCTAAGTCTCATGACTTGCCTTATAACTTGATGTTATATCTCTCTCTAAGTCTTATAACTTACTCCAATTCTTTGACTTTCTTCCAACCTCTTTACAAATCAGGGCACCTGATACTAGTGTAAGGGCATACCACATAAGGTGAAGCCAAGCCCTGTCCTCTCCAGAGTTATCTGGAGTATCCCTAGAGTATATCACAGTTTATAACAGATAGAGTAGTGGTAGAGTGGAAAAGAATTTCTGTAAAGATGTGTCAAAAATGAATAGAAAGTATGTGTCATATCTCAGACATTTGGACCCATTTCTGACCCCTTCAGCAAGTCTCTGCTTAGCTAATGCCTTAGTACTTGCACCTTAGTGCTTCCAGCCAGTCTCTCCAACTATCTAATTCTTCTTCATGCAACTCCAGTTGCAACTCTGACTCTTTGACCCCTTTTAATCCAGTTCTGATCTAGCTTATGCTTGGTCCTTGCACTTAGTGCTTGCCAAAGCTACACTAGCTCCCTGACCCTCCTTCATAGAACTCCAATCTTCCAATACCTCTTTCATGGCTCTAGCTTTCCTGAAGCTACTTTGTTTCTTTTCTGCTTTTATTCTAATTTTGGCTTTGCTTCTTAACTTATGATTTCTGCTCATTATCTTAGTTCTTGCTCCAGCTTCTCCAAAGCTACTCCACTTCAACTCCACTTTTCTTAACATTAGTTCTTGCCTTCTGTTTTGTTTTAGCTTCATATTCAATCACTATGTCATGATAATACCTGTCATTAGTCACTCTTAGACACCTTCAATCCCATCTTCATTGATCTCCAGGAGATAATGTTTCATGTTTCACTTCCCTGACAATTCCTGTTACATCTTCATTCATATCCAGATTACATTGGCACATGCCTTTGCTTCTAAGATAACTTCCTTCATATCTCCATTCCTTCTTTAGATAATCTGCTTCTCCAAGATATAAGTATAGTAGTTCTGTATCTGGTACCTTAGTTTGAATATCAATAGAAATACCCCACATTCATGTCTGTTTATCCTTACTCTGACCAAGCCCTTGGACTTACTCTGATTCTCTGGATTACTCCGGAGTTTTCAGTGTTAATTTATTATGGCTTAATGTTGACTTGGGATAAGTGACAACTTTACCATTGTTACTATCCCTATCTGACCTGAGTCTTTCAACTTACTCTAACTTTTCAGCCCTGCTGGAGATTATGACCAGCCTATTGGCTATCTTTCTCAAGTCTTGATGACTTTGCTTCTTAAAACTGGACTTGATACTCTTTGTCTTGTCTGTCTCTTTTATTGAGCCCTAAGCAAGCTTTTTTCTGCTATCTCCAGCTCTCTGCAAATTGGGACACCAAGGCTATACAAGAGCACACCATATAAGGTAAAGCCAAGTCCTGTTTAATAAAGAACTTGCTACTTGACTACTTGATTATTTTTGAGAATCTCCAGAATTATCTGGAGATCTTTGAAGCTTCTATCTTCTTCTAGTGAACTTCAATCTAGTAGTAGTAGCAGTCAATTCATTTCGACATTTTGAGTTTTGACAGCATGTCTAGAAGGATTCAAGCAGTTATTAAAGCCAAGGAAGATCATATCAGATACTAAATACCTGTTACATCCTATAATTCTGACCTAACTCTAACCTGGCCTATACTAGGTCTCTTATGCTTAGCACTTGCCAGTAGGCCACTCTATCCTAACTCTCCCCCATGTAACTCTGACTCTCTGTTACCACTCCACCTCACTTCAGCTATCCTTATCCAGTTTTCAGTATATGCTCCTCTGACCCTCTATTTCCCTCTGCTCTAGTTCCAACCTTAGCCCTGTCTCTTTTTCAATTAAGTAGTCTATTTTAGTCCTCACATTGTTTCCTCCAAGTTACTTCATCACTACTTAGTCCTGCTTTACTCTCTGTTTCTGTCTCTGTTCCTGTTTTTCATTCACTTCTTTCTGTTATTCTTCAGTTTTAATTTGACATGATTGGATGTTGTCTTCCCTAACATCTACATTTGTCTCTTAGATACTTAGGTACCTGATTTGCTTCTGAAATTGCATCTGTCTCACTTTACTACACTCTTAGATAGTTCTGTCCTTCAAAGTATAAGTACTGTAGTCCTATATCTTGTACCTTAGTATAAGTATCAACAAAGATACCCCATCTTGATCTTATTCTTACTCTGACTAAGCTACTTAGCTTACCTTCTGACCCTCCAGGTTATTCCGGAGTATCTCCAGGTTTGCCTAAGGATCTACTCTCATCATGACTAGACTTGATACTTTTTGTCTTGCCTATCTCTCCTGTTGAGCACTGAGATCACTTTCCTCTCCATGTCTAATCCCTTTATAAATTGGAACACCATGAAGTGCAAGGGTACACCACATAAGGTGAAGTCAAGTTCTGTTTGACCAATGAAACCCTTCTTGACCTTTTCAGAAATCTCTGGACTTTTCTGAAAATCTCTGGAGTTTATGCCCCCACAATAAGGGTTTCATTTATGAACCAACAAGAGTATAGTTTTAATAGTATATTCATACTGACACTTGTACTTCTTGCACCATTATGTCATATAAGAATTGGCTTAGACTTTCTCTTGACTCTTGACTCTGATTTACCCACATGGTTTGTGCACTGAAAATTGACTCCTTGAAATGTATGGAATATCTGAATGTCCCATCCCTTGTGCTATCCATTAGATCATGACCATATATGATCTCATTATGACTTTACATTCTTTTGGGCATCCCTGATTCTCAAGTTGGCCTATTTTCCTCATTGCACATGTTTCTTATTGCTTCCAACCTTCCAAGCTTCTCCAAACTGCTCTGACTTTCTATGACTTCAGTTACTGGTCCCAAATACTCAATACACATGTGCCTTAGAATTAACTTTTTCTAATCCCTGACTTTGGCATTCTCCCTATTTGCTACTCTGAACTCTCCAGAGCAGTTACAACTCTGTTACATCAAGTAGTGTTACCAGTTCTTATAAATCCTTGAATGCAGTTTCAAGGTTATAGTTACCCACCCATGAGTACCACTTTCTTCTGTTTTCCAGTTCCCTTCTGGCAGCTAACTTCAGTACTCTGATACTTCATTGTCATCTGGTAATTCTTGATGGAAAACCACTCTATGTCACTCTGGAATATTCCTGACCACTTCCTTCCACCTAGATCCTGCTATTATAGTCTATGCACTTCTAGCCATTTCCCTGGCCTCTTTTTTGACAATTTACTCAATAATTATTATTAGGTTGTCACCACCCACTTGCATCTGTTCTCTACTCCTAGGCAACCCATATTTGGCAGTTGATTCTAATTCTTCAAGATCTTGTTTTTTGAGCATAACAAGTTACCCAATTCTGAGCCCTTCATTTCTTTAATCTCTAACACTGCATCTTTGTGCACTTCCAATCATTACAATTCCCCATTTGGATTTCTAGTCCTGCTTAGGATTTAGAGACTCCAATACTTCAACCCTTTCTATTATAGTATACTTTTTTGCCTTTTTTTAATCACATGACCTTATCTTATCTTTACCATGTGGTTATCTAATCTTTTATCTTATCTAGGCACATGACAGGTCTAGACCCAGGGCATAGGGTTAGCCTCATGTCTTCAGCCTGCTTTTATTCCATTTTTCTCTGCTTTTATTTTATTTTAGAAGCTCTACTTTTTTTCAGCCATTGGCTATTCTCATGGGTGCTCCTGTTCCATTTGATGGTGCCTTAGGGTCTGTGGGAGAATTCCCATCAGAGTCTTGGTCTATGTGCACTCTTGTATAGTATAAATACTATAGCTTTAATATCTTAAGATCCCAGTTTTAAGCACTTGTATTATCTAGTACTTGTGTTCACTTATTTATATTTTGCTTTATTTTTACTGTCTTTGACTCTGACTTTATAAGCCCTTGATTAGGGTTAGCTTGTACTTTGTCCAAGAAAATCCATAACACTTGCTCAAGACTATTTACTAGTCAAGGGCACACTTTATAGAAAATTTGTTGTATAAAGAAAAAATATTCCTGGGGACATGAGAAGCAGCTCAAGAATTTTATATTCAAGGCAGTACTAGGCTTTGAGGATAATAAACTAGGGAGGCAGTTATTTCAGAGCAAATTTGATAAGTTTGATTTGCAAACTAAGAAAGACTTTGTTGCTGCTAAAGGAAGAAATTACAAAGTAGCAGCCTTAGATCAACTTTGTTCACTTCATCCATCAAGATCATTAAAACAACCTTTCTGCATTCCTCAAACAATCATCTAAACTGTCCAACTTCAACCCCTATGTAAGCAGTAGCATGAATGCTAAATTAACTGAGTTAGATTCAACCCTATTGGTAATAGGCCAGTTCAAGCAGGAACCCCAGCCCCAGTATATGTTACAAACTCACTTTACTTACACCGCTTTTAGCCCCTATTTCCTTATCTCACCTTACTCAGATTACCTTTAGTTTGGCTGGCACTAAGATACCTTCTTGGTGTGAACAACTGGAATGCTTCTGAGATCTAAAGGCACTCTGATACTACTGCTGCTGAGCAAGGCTTTGAACTTAGAGCCAAGAAACTAGGCAAAAAATATAAGACAAGAGATAAAGACTTGAACTTGTAAAAGCAGAGAGCTCAAATATGCAAGACTGGGGTTTAGCCAGGCTTGCATCTCTCCTTTATATATGCTACAAGAATGTGCACAGACCATGTAAGATGGACTGGTCCTAAACTAATGTACAGTAAGCCAACCAATAGCAATAAAAGAGCAGAGATCTGAAAATACATGTAGTAAATATAAGGCAAAGTCTAGACCAGTCTAGCCTTGTGATAATGTGAAGAGGTGAAACTGTGAAATGTGAAGATGTGAAAGGTCATGTGATGTGACAATGTGAAGAGTTGCAGGGTTAGAGAGAAAATAAAGAAAATGGAATAAAAATTATAATAGGCATCTTTTACCTTATGTTGGCCTTATGGCCTGGTCCATACACAGGTACTTAGTAATATATAAGGACAATGGCTTAGACTGGGTTTTCCAGTCTAAAGCACTTATTCACTTGTTGCTATCATTCTTCCTCTTAGTCTGGTCTGCTTGTGTGAGTATTACATTTTCTTCTTTCTCTTTTCTCCTTTCTCTTGCTCTTATTGTAGCTTCTGCTCTTTGCATACCCTGGGTGCTTTCTTGTTTACTTTCTATGATAGACTTCCATTTTTCTTATGCTCTAGTCTAATCTAGGCTGCTTTTTTGTTACACTCTTTGCCCAGGTATTCTTTTCCTTAATTAGCTGACTTATAATCTTTCCATTGCTTTCCATTTGTTTCTACATGGATATCTTACTCATTATTTGTCAGCATGATTACTATAGTTGTTGCCATTTGAACCTTACTCATTGTACTATAAAGTAGTGTACTTCCTGTTATCCTTCTCTTCACACTACTTCTACCTTGCAATTCTTGCATATCCCTTGTCCTTGTACTTAGTACTTGGAAACCATCTTTGTTCTGACCTGGCAGTCTCTAGTCTAAAGCAATAAGCCATTCTAGCATCTGACTTTGGCATAGCCCCACATCTGTCACTGGATCCTTGAAACATAACCCTTTGTTTGATGTCTATTTACTTATTCTTTAGGCTTATGTTTGATAGAGCCTTTACTTATCCTTACCAGCAAGGTCTACACTAGTCTCTACCTGGGCCTAGCATAACAAAAGAAGTAGCATATTCTACTTGCAGCTACCTTTACTACAGACTGCTCCCTATCATTTTTCCCAAGCAACCTTCACTGTTTGACTTTCTCTAGGATAAGCCTAGAGCTTTGACCTCAGACTCTCTCAAGTCCATTTCAGAGCCCAAGAACCCCTCCCCTTCAAATGCCCTTCCATGTTAGAAGATGTGCTCATGAATATTTTAGTTTCCTCTAAGGAAGAAGTTCAGGAAGATCAAGATCTAGCCCACAAACTCTTCTCTTTTTTACAGATTCCTCAAGTCCTGACTTCACTCTCTCCCACTCCCATTCAATGCTGACCCATGTTTACCCTTTCTTGACCCTTACCTATCATTTCCACTATGTTGAAATTCTTTTCTTCCTTTACCAAGCCTATGGAACTTTATCTTGGTGCTCCAGAGCACTTTGATGGCAATAGAACCAAGGCCAAGACCCAGCTGAACACAGTCCAGTTCTACCCTTTCATTAACTCTGCTATCTATGATACTAATGAAAAGAAGATTGCCTACACCCTCTTTTTTATGACCAAGGAATCTGCCCAATCATGGGCCACCACCTATCAAAAGAAGTGTATCTCCAGAACTACCATTACTATAGGAAAATTCTCCAAGTTCACCTCTGACTTCCTCAATACATTCCATTAGCAGGACACCATGAATGCTGCCATTCATTGACTAGCAAATATGCAAATAAAACAAGGAAAAAATGGAGAATGGACCTCCTTCCTCACAGAATACACCACTGAGTTCCAGAACCATGCAGTGACTGCTAACATTACTGATCAGAATGTGCTGATTGGATACTATAAAACAGGGCTTGCCCTCTTTCTCACTTATTGTATTTACAACCTGGATATGATCCCCACTATGGCAAAAGAGTGGTATTCCAAAGCTGCTCATTTCCACAGAACCATGGAGCATGCCTGCTTTGTGGAGCAATGATGAAAGAATCCTTATGCATTCACTTGGACTTTTCCCACCTTGACTATATCCTCCAAACTGGAGAAAGATCCAAATTATTATAATTTTATTCCATTTTCTTTATTTTTTTAATACTACTGCAACTCTTCACATTGTCACATCATGTGACTTCTTCACATCTTCACACTTTCACAGTTATCACAGATCTAAACAGGTCTAGACCATGACCTCATTTACATTATGTTCTGCACATGTATTTCTAGGTTTCCACTTTTTTATTGCCATTGGATGGCTTACTATACATTATTTTAGGGCCAGTCTACTGTACATGGTCTGTGCACATTCTGGTAGCATATATAAAAGAGAGGTGCTAGACTGGTTAATCCCCAGTCTTGCACACTTGAGCTCTGCTTTTACAAGTCCAAGTCTCTTGTTTGTTATCTTTCTTTTGCCTAGTTTTGTTGGCTCTAGTTCAAAGCCTTCATCCAGTAATATCATTGAGTGCTCTCAGACCTCAGAAGCAGCAATAGTTTAGCACACAAGATCTGTGCTTCACAAATATAGTGGATATAGATGCCATGAAATACAGTAGACTTATGAATACTGTTATAATTTTTATTCCATTTTCACTATTATCTTTGCATTCTTGCAACTCTTCATATTGTCACATCACATGACATCTTCACATCTTCACCTTTTCACACTTTTACTTCTTTACATTTTCACATTGTCACAGGTCTAGACTGGTCTAGGTCCTGACATCATTAGCCTCATATTATTCACATGTATTTCTAGATCTTCACTTTCTTATTGCCATTGGTTAACTTACTATACACTAGTTTAGGGCCAGTCCATTGTACATGGTCTGTGCACATTACTGTAGCATATATAAAGGAGAGGTGCAAGCTGGGCTAAACTCCAGTCTTGTACACTTGAGCTTTTAGCTTTCACAAGTCCAAGCCTCTTGCCTTTTTTTCTATTTCTTCTTTGCCTAGTTCTGTTGGCTCTAGCCCAAAGCCTTTATTCAGAAGTATTAAGAAAAGTATCCTTAGGCCTCAGAAGTTTTCAGTAGCTCAGCACAACAGTATTGTGCTTTAGATATGGTGCAAGCACATTGCATTAAGAATAAACTTTGTTTTAAATGCTGGAAACCCAGCCATTTCATAACCACCTGCACTGCATTTCCCACTTCTTCTTTTACTATGACAACCACTTTCACCAAGAACACCTCTTATGTCAAAATGGTTTCTGCTAAAGAACTAACAATGAAGATCAAGGAGATTAGTAATGACAAATCTGATAATGGGGTGACTAGAGTAGAATAGAAGAAAAAAAAGAAAAAAAGAAGGTTAGTGATTAGGATTTTTAGAACAGAGTATCTTTTCTATGCAAAATACTTCCTCCTTCTCTTGTGTGCCTGTACTTGTATCTGCCTTGAAGAAATCCATGTGTCTTTTAATACAAGTTTCCCCCACAACCCATGTCAAGAAAGTCATAGCCACCTGTGCTCTTATTGACAGCAGAGTGCAGATCAACTGTGTTAACTGGGACTTCATCAAGAAGCACCAGCTCTCTATCTTGAAACTCTCAGAATCCATAGTCATTTGCAACATGGACCACTCTGAAAACAAGAAAGGCAAGATTATTCAAACTTGCAACCTTCTCCTCCATCTTAACCAATCAGTTCTCCTGATTTCATGTCATGTTATTGCATGTGGGAAGGAGAACATCATTCTTGGACTCCTGTGGCTCCAGGCCACAAATCCCACCATTAACTAGATAGTCAACACACTCACCATTTCAGATTTGATTATCTTGAATGCAATCACCTATTACATCAACTCTGTCCATAAACCATGGTTTAATGGACTATTTGATGACATCATCATTCTCCATGATGAACTCCTGGTCCATTATCTGGACTATGTTATCCTGGAGCAATTCATTAGTGATTCACTCTATGATCACCATACTAGCAGGATTTTAGATTGCTGTTTAGCATATCTCCCTGAGATTACTGTTACCAGGCTTACCACTTCTACTGAACTGGTGATCAAAGCCAAAAAGGCCAAACTCAAGACTACTCTTCCTGCTAAATACTCCCAATTCTCTTCCATCTTCTCTGATACCCTAAAAATCCTTAACCACTTTCTGCTCTCTTACCCTTATGATCATGAGATCAATCTAAAGGACATATTTGTCCTGAAGATAGTTAAGGTTTATCACTTATCCTCACCTGAGCAACAGGCCAAGGAAGATTTCCTTAAAGAGAACCTTTATGCTGGGAAAATCCATTCTTCTAACTTTCTTCAAGCTTTATCCTTTTTCTTCATCAAGAAGAAGAATGGTAAACTCTGCCCCTGCCAAGATTATAGGTACCTAAATAAGCATACCATTTAAAATGCCTATCCTTTACCCTTATCTCTGACCTCATAGATAAGCTTTGGGATGCAAAGCTCTTTACCAAGTTTGATATTAGATAAAGATACAACAATGTCTGTATTTAAGACAGACATCAGTGGAAAGCTGCCTTTATTACCCATAAGGGGCTCTTTGAACTCATGATAATGTTCTTTGGTTTGAACAACTTACCTGCTACTTTCCAGCAATTCATGAACAACTCCTTCTGTGACATGATTGCTGAAGGATGGCTTGTCATCTATATGGATGACCTCCTTATTTCTTCTCCTGATGCTAATACCCATCAGGAATGAACCTCCCATGTCCTTTAACAGATGGCAGATCTTGATTTCCACCTCAAACTGGAGAAATACACTTTTGCTGCCTCCCAGATCAAATACCTTGGAATAATTATTTATCCTGGTGAACTTGCCATGGATCCTGTCAAGCTCACAGGTATTTCACAATGGCCTGTTCCCTTGAAAGTCAAGGATGTTTGCTTGTTCCTTGGCTTTGCCAACTTCTATAGGCAGTTTATCCCTAACTATTCCACCATTATGTGCCCTCTCCTTGACCTTATCAAGAAAGCTACAGCCTGGTCTTGGTCCTCTGCCATGCAGAAAGCCTTTGATTCACTCAAGGCTATCTTCCTCTCACAGCCAGTTCTTCAGATGCCAGATCTCTCTTGCCCTTTTGCCATTGCCACTAACACCTCTGCTTATGCTTCAGGTGGCATTTTCCTTCAAACTAATGCAAATGGGGATTGACATCCCTGTTCCTACCTCTTTCAGATCTTTTCTGCTGCCAAGTGGAACTATGATATTTATGATCATGAACTCCTTGTGATTATCTGTACCTTGAAAGCCTGAAGGCAGTATCTTTTTGACTACTTGACCCCCATTTAGGTTTTTACTGATCATAAGAATCTAACTTACTTTAAAACCCCCCAGAAACTCAACCACCACCAGGCTTGCTGGCTCCTTAACATTGCTGACTTTGACCTGCAACTCTCCCATGTTGCTGGTACCTTCCTTGCCAGGCCTGATGCCCACTCTTGCTATCCAAATCTTTGTTCTGACACCTCCCTTGATAATCAGGAGGTCACCTTGCTCCCCCCAGAGCTCTTTATTAACCTTGTTGATGCTGATCTCATCAATCACATTAAAAAACATCAGACCAATGACCCTTTCTGCCTCTCCATCCTTCAAAAGTTGGATATCTCTGCTAATGAGAAATTCCTCCACTTCTGCACCTCTGATTGGAATGAGACTGACAGCTTCCTCACTTACTGTGGTCATGTCTTTATTCCCTCTTCCATTAACCTCCACAATGAAATTCTCCAGCACTATTACAACCATTCCTCTGATGGTCACCTGGGCTATCTTAAAACTTGTCAACTCATCTCTGCCAAGTTCTGGTGGCCTGGCCTTGCTACCTTTATCTGCAACTATGTTGCTGGCTGTTCTGTTTGCCAGCAGAATAAAGCAAACACTTATCCTTTCACTTCCACTTTCACTTCCACTTCCACTTCCACTTCCACTTCTGCTCTCTCTCTCCTATCCACTCCACTGCCACTTGCTCCTTTCAACAGATCTTGTGTGATCTGATTACCAATCTCCCACCTTCCTCTGGCTTTGATGCCTTGTTGGTCATGGTCAATCATAGGCTTATGAAGGGGATAATTCTTTGCCTCACCAAGAAATTCATTACTGCATAGAGTATTGCCACTCTGTTTTTCCACAAAGTCTTCCTCTGTTTTGGGCTAAATGACAAGATCATCTCTAATTGAGGCCCTTAGTTCACATCCACCTTTGCTAAGAAGCTTGGTAAACTTCTTGAGTATAATCTTTTGCTATTTACTGACTACTACCCTCAGTCTAATGAAGTGTTAAAACTTTCATCCCTATAAAAGGAGACTGTTAAAACCTATACCAAGATGGGTATACTTTTAACCAGTTCCTTTCTTAATGAAACCCTTGATGCTGAAGAACAGTCAAAACTCTGGAGGGCTTCAGAGGGCTCTGGGGGAATCTAGGAAGGGTTTCAATGATTGAACAGGACTTGGCTTCACCTTCTGTGGTGTGCCCTTGCACTTTCTGGTGTCCCAATTTACATAGATGTCAGAAGTGGATAAGAAGGCTGTCTCTATGCTCAACAGGAGGGACAGACAGGACAAGGAGCGTCAAGCCTAGTCATGGGAGTAAGACCTTGTGACTTCTTCAAGGATATTGCTTGGCCTCAGAGGTACTCCAGAGTAACCTGGAGGTTCAGAGTGAGCCCAAGGGCTCAAGCAGAGTAAGGACAAAGACAAGGGGATGTTTGTTGTTTTTGTTGATATTTGTACTGAGATACAAGATACAAAACTACAGTACTTATACCTCAGAGAGGCAGAACTATCTAGGAGTATTATGAAGTAAGACAGGTACAAACTCAGAAGTGAAGCAGATGTCTAAATATCTAAAAAATGAATGGAGATGTCAGAAAAGACAATGTCCAATCATGTCAGACTGAAACTGAAGGGTGACAAGATGAAATGGGGGGAAGCAAGGAACAGGAACAGAACAGGAATAGTGACAATGATGGTAATAGTAACTGAGACCAGGAACAGTAATGGAGTTATTGTTAAAACTTTCATCCCACTAAAAGAAGACTGTTAAAATCTATACCAAGATGAGTATACTTTTAACCAGTTCCTTTTTAAATGAAACCCTTGATGCTGAAGGAAGGTCAGAACTCTGGAGGGCTCCAGGAAAATCTAGGAAGGATTTCAATGGTTGAATGGGACTCAGCTTCACCTTATGTGGTGTGCCCTTGCACTTTCTGGTGTCCCAATTTACATAGATGTCAGAGGTGGGTAAGAAGGCTGTTTCTTTGCTCAGCAGGAGAGACAGGCAGGACAAGGTGAGTCAAGTCTAGTCATGGGGGTGAGGCCTTGCAACTCCTTCAAGGATATTGCGTAGCCTTGGAGGTACTCTGGAGTAACCTGGAGGGTCAGAGTGAGCTCAAGGGCTCTAGCAGAGTAAAAATGATGACAAGAGGGTGTTTCTGTTGTTTTTGTCAATATTCATACTGAGATACAAGATACAAAACTGCAGTACTTATATCTTAGTGAGGCAGAACTATCTAGGAGTGTAATGAAGTGAGACAAGTGCAAACTCAGAAGTGAAGCAGATATCTAGATATCTAGGAAACAAATGGAGATGTCAGGAAAGACAATGTCCAATCATGTCAGACTGAAACTAAAGGGTAACAGGATAAAACAGGAATAGTAACAATGATGGTAATGGTAACTGAGACCAGGAATGGTAATGGAGTTATACCAGGACAGTCCAGAGATAATGAAGGGGAACTAGGGTAGTACTTAACTGGAGCAGAGATAGACTGGAAGTGGAATGGGGTGGAGTGGGAGTGGAAGCTCAGGGGAGCATGTAATGCTAAGGAGCAGGAAGCATATATGTGTAGCTGGGGAAGACTGGAATGGTGACAGAGGGCCAGAGTTGCCTGGAGGGGAGTCAGAGGGCTAGAGTAGCTTACTAGATATGAAGACCAATTGTAAGCCAGGTTGGAATGGGGTTGGAATTTGGGTCAGAGGTCCAGGATATGACAGTTATACTGGGACAGTCCAGAGATAACAAAGAGGAACTAGGGTAGTACTTAACTGGAGCAGAGATAGACTAGAAGTGGAATGGGGTGGAGTGGGAGCAGAAGCCTGGGGGAGTATATAATGCTGAGGGGCAGGAAGCATACATGCATAGCTAGGGAAGACTGGAATGGTAATGGAGGGCTGGAGTTGCCTGGAGGGGAGTCAGAGGGCTAGAGTGGCTTACTAGATGTAAAGACCAATTGTAAGCTGGGTTGGAATGGGGTTGGAATTTGGGTTAGAGATCTGGGATATGACAGAAGAAACTGAATGTGTTAATCAGGAACTCAAAATGTACCTCTGCATTTATTGTGGATCCAACTCCACTGGATGGGCTGATTCCATCACCCATGCTGAGTTTGTCCATAACTGTCACCCCCACTCTATCACCAGACAATCCCTGTTCTACCTCATAATGGGATATGAACCTCATGCCCTTTCCTCTATCATAGAGGAGTTCCTGATGCCTTCTATTGCTGACTGCATCAAGGCACTTCTTGCAACCCATGATGAAGCCCTTGCTGCACATGACCTTGCATGTCAGACCATGGTATCTCACATTCATTCCACCTTCTCCCTATTTACCAAAGAAGATAAGGTGTGGCTAGAAGCCCATAATTTGAAATGGGCTATTGTTTACTCAAAACTGTCACTGAAATGGAAAGGACCCTTCACTATCACAGAAGTCCTTTTCTCCATTATCTGCCACCTCTGCCTTTCATCCACATGGAAGATCCACCCAGTATTTCATGTGTTGCTGGTATTACCCTATGTCAAAAACAGTATTCACAGAAAAAACTTCCCCACTTCTT
>JBBPKN010001215.1:0-19581 GCA_038089275.1 Pulveroboletus cf. rosaemariae | reverse complement strand
TTGCAGATAAAGGAGGCAAGACTGGGCCACCAAAACTTAGCAGAGATGAGTTGTCGGATTTTAAGATAACCAGGGTGGCCAGCAGAGGGGTGGTTGTGACAACATTGAAGAATGATATGGTGGAGATTAATGGAGGAAGGGATGAAGATGCAGTTGGAGTAAGTAAGCAAACCATTGATTTCCTTCCAATCAGAGGTGCAGGAGTGCAGGAATTTCTCATCTGCAGAAGCATCCTGTTTCTGCAGGATGGAGAGGCAAAGGGGATTACCCTGTTGATGCTCCTTAATGTGGGCAGAGAGGTTAGCATCAATGAGGTTAACAAAAAGTTCAGGCAGAAGGAGAGTAACTTCCTGGTTATCCTGGAAAGTGTCAGGACAAAGGTCAGGACAATGGGAGAGGGCATCTGGCCCAGCAAGGGAGGTACTGGCAACATGTGAAAGTTGCAAGTCAAAATCTGCAATATTCAGAAGCCAGTGAGCTTGGCAGCAGTTAAGCTTTTGAGGGAATTTAAAGTAAGTCAGGTTTTTATGGTCAGTGAAAACCTGAATGGAAGTAAAGGAGCTGAGAAGGTATTGCCTCCAGGCTTTGAGGGTGCAGATGACCGTGAGAAGTTTGCAATCATAAATGTCATAATTCTGCTTGGCAGCGGAAAAGGTCTGGGATAGGTAAGAACAAGGGTGCCAATCCCCATTCTTATCAGTTTGGAGAAGGATACCACCAGATGCATAGGCAGAAGCATTAGTGGCAATGGCAAAGGGGCAAGCAAGATCCAGCATTTGCAATACCAGCTAAGAGAGGAAGATTGCCTTGAGGGAATTGAAGGCTTTCTGGGCAGCAGGGGACCAAGACCATGCCATAGATTTCTTGGTGAGGTCAAGAAGAGGATGGGCAATAGTGGAGTAGTTAGGGATGAATTGCCTGTAAAAGTTAGCAAAGCCAAGGAAAGAATGAATGTCCTTGACTTTAGAGGGAGTGGGCCACTGGGAAATGCCAGTGAGTTTAACAGGGTCCATGGCAAGCTTGCCAGAATGAACAATTATTCCAAGATATTTGACTTGGGAAACAGTGAAGGTGCATTTCTTCAATTTGAGGTGGAGATTGAGTTCTGTCATTTGTTGAAGGACATGGGAGGTGCATTCCTGATGGGTGTCAGCATCAGGGGAGGAGATAAGGAGGTCATCCATATAAATGATGAGCCATCCCTCAGTGATTATATTCTGGAACAAATTGTTCATGAAATGCTGGAAAGTGGCAGGTAAGTTATTCAGACCAAAGAACATCACCATGGGTTTGAAGAGCCCCTTATGTGTAATAAAGGCAGCTTTTCATTGATGTCCATCATGAATACAGACATTATTGTAGCCCCAACAGATGTCAAACTTAGTGAAAAGCTGAGCATTGCAGAGCTTGTTGATAAGGTTGGAGATGAGAGGAAGAGAGTAGGCATTATGAATGGTGTGCTCGTTAAAATACCTATAATCTTGACAGGGGCAGAGTTTACCATCCTTTTTCTTAACAAAGAAGAAGGACGATGCTTGGGGGGATGTTACATTTCCTCTTTTCTTTTCCTCTTTTCCTCTTTCTCTTGTTCTAGCTTCTGCTCTTCTCATACCTTAGGTGCTTCCTTGTTCATTTGTCATCATAGATTCTACTCTTCTTGCATTCTAGCCTAGCCTAGACCACTCTCTTGTTATGCCCTTTGCCCAGGCCTTCTATCTTTAATCAGCTGACTCATAATCATTCCATCTCTTTCCATCCATTTCCACATGGATATCTTACTCATCATTTGTCAGCACAATTACTCACTTTATCTCCACTTCAACCTTATTAGTTGTACTATAAAGTAGTGTACTTTCTGACCTCTCTTTCCTTATGCTACTTCTACCTTGTGATTACCTCATGGTCCTCGCATCTCCACTGCTTCTTGTACCTATGTACTTGGAATCTACTATTTGTGTCCTGGCACTTAACCAGAGGATCATTAGCATCTGATCTCAGCACACCCCTGGGAGTGTAGCTGGTACCACTAAGGCACAACACTTCATTTGTTGCCTTCCACTTGTCTTGAAGCTTACCTTTGATTTGCTTCACCCTCTTTACTTACAGCAAGGTCTATGCCTGTCCCTACCCAGGCCTAGCATAACAAAAGAAGTAGCATATTCTACTTGCAGCTATTATTGCTATAGTCTGCTCCCACCATTCCACCCAAACAACCCTTGCTATTTGACTCTCTTTGGGGTGAGCCTCGAGCTGCTACCTCAGACCCTCTCAAATCCACATTGGAACCCAAAAACCCCTCTCCTCTGGATTGCCCTTCCACACCAGAAGATGCACTCGTGAACATCCTTGTCCTCTCTCAAGAAGAAGTATGAGAAGATTGTGACCTCACTCATGAACTCTTCTCTTCCTTGCAGATTCCCTGAGCCCAAACACCACCATCCCCCACTCCTGTCCGACACCAACCTGTGTTTACCCTTCCTCAACCTCACCCTTGCCCCTCTCCTACAACAACTATGTCTGGCTCTACTACCACCAAGCCTACAGAACTTCATCTTGGTGCTCCTAAGCACTTTGATGGCAACTAATTCAAGGCTGAGAACTGGCTGAGCACAGTCCAATTCTACCTCTTTGTCAATAGCATGGTCTATGACTCTGATGAGAAGAAGATTGCATTCACCCTTTCATTTATGACTAAAGGGCCAGCACTGTCATGGGCTGCAACATACCGGAAAAAGTGTATCTCTGGAATGACTGTCACTATGGGAAAATTTTCCCTTTTCATCTCCAAGTTCCTAAAAGTCTTCCAACAACAGAACATCATTAATGCTGCCATTCACTGGTTGGCAAACACACAAATGAAGCAGGAAAAGAAAGGCAAATGGACATCTTCCCTCACTGAGTACACTGCTGAGTTCCAAAACCGAGTCGTTACAGCTAAGATCACTGATGACAATGTCCTCATTGGTTATTTTGAAACAGGACTTGAATCCTATCTCTCCCATCATATCCATAATCTGGATACGATCCCCTCCACTATTGCTGAGTGATATACTAAAGCTGCTCACTTTCAAGGAACTATAAAGCATGCTCGCTCTATAGAACAATGACAAAAGAATCCTCATGTATTCACCTGGACTTTAACACCCTCTACCATATCCAAACCAGAGAAGGATTCAAGTACAATGGATGTTGATGCCATAAAGAAGGGATGCCTGACTAAAGCAGGTAGGGTCTTCTGCATCAAGAACAAACTTTGTTTCAGATGCTGGAAACCTGGACACATAAACATGGCCTGCCTGAATTTCCCTGCTTCTTCTTCCCCCACCACCACCAAGGAAACTCCTCACGTTAAGATGGTCTCTGCCAAAGAACTGACAACAAAGATCGAGGAGGTTAGTGATGATGAATCAGATGATGGGGTGGCAAGAGTAGTTGTGAAGAAAGAACGAAAGAAGAAGATGGAAAGACAGGGTTTTTAAAATGGAGTACCTCCCCTATGCAAGGTACTCCCTCCTTCTCTTGCACACCTGTACTTGTATCCACTTCAAAGAAATCTATGAAGATTGCGATTCAAATTTCCCCTTCTATCTGTGCCAAGAAAGTCATAGCCACTCATGCTCTTGTCGATAGCAGAGCACAAATCAATTGCATTGACTGGGACTTCATCAAGAAGAACCAGTTCCCCACTAAGAAGCTCAACAAACCAATCATCATTAGGAATGTCGATCACTTTGAAAACAAGAAGGGCAAGATTACTTGAACTTGCAATATACTTCCTCATTTTGAACAGTCTGTTTTCCCAGTTTCCTGCTATGTTATCGCATGCAGAAAGAAGAACATCATCCTTGGACACCTGTGGCTTTGGGCCACAAACCCTATCATTGACTGGATGGCAAACACGCTCACCATTCCAGACCCCCCCTCCAATGATGCTACCTATCACATCAACTCTGTCCATAAACCACGGTTTGATGGACTCCTTGAAGATATCATCGTTTCCCACAATGAACTCTTAGTCTGCTACCTGGACTATGTCACCCCAGAGCAATCCATCAACAACTCACTCTATAATTGCCACTCTAGCAGGATCTTAGATCACTGCTCTTCCTATCTCCCTGAGATCACCATCGCTTAGCTCACCACATCCACCAAGCTCGCTATTGAGGCCAAAAAGGCCAAACCCAAGATAACTCTTCCCTCCAAATATTCTCAGTTCACATCAGTATTCTCTGACACTCCAAAAACCCTCAACCACCTTCTATCCTCTCACCTATATGATCACAAGATCAATCTAAAGGACACATTTGTCCCAAAAATCGGTAAGGTTTACCCCTTATCCTCTCCTGAGTGACAGGCCACAGAAGCTTTCCTTGAAGAGAACCTTCAAGCTGGAAAGATCTGTCCTTCCAAGTCCCCTCAAGCATCGTCCTTCTTCTTTGTTAAGAAAAAGAATGGTAAACTCTGCCCCTGTCAAGACTATAGGTATCTTAATGAGCATACTGTTCATAATGCCTATCCCCTTCCCCTCATCTCCAACCTTATTGACAAGCTCCGCAATGCTCAGCTGTTCACTAAGTTTGACATCTGCTGGAGCTACAACAATGTCTGCATTTAAGATGGACATCAATGGAAAGCCACCTTCATCATACATAAGGGGCTCTTTGAACCCATGGTGATGTTCTTTGGTCTGAACAATTCACCCACTACTTTCCAGCATTTCATGAACAATTCATTCTGGGATATGATTGCTGAAGGATGGCTTATCATCTACATGGATGACCTCCTTATCTCTTCCCCTGATGCTGACACCCATCAGGAACACACCTCCCATGTCCTCCAATGGATGACAGAACTTGATTTCCATTTCAAACTGGAGAAATGTATCTTCACTGTTCCCCAAGTTGAATATCTTGGGATGATTGTTTATTCTGGTGAACTTGCCATGGACCCCATTAAGCTTGCTGGCATTTCCCAGTGGCCCACTTCTTCTAGAGTCAAGGATGTTTGTTCTTTCCTTGGCTTTGCTAATTTCTACAGGCAGTTCATCCTCAACTACTCCACTATCGCTTATCCTCTCCTTGATCTCACTAAGAAATCTACAGCTTGGGCTTGGTCTCCCACTGCCCAGAAAGCCTTCAATTCCCTCAAGGCAATCTTTCTTTCTCAACCAGTATTACAAATGCCAGATCTCACTTGCCCCTTTGCCATTGCCACTAATGCTTCTGCCTATGCATCTGGTGGCATCCTTCTCCAAACCAATGAGAATGGGGATTGGCACCCTTGTTCTTACCTTTCCCAAACCTTTTCCACTGCTGAGCAGAATTATGACATTTACAATCATGAACTTCTCATGGTCATCTGTGCTCTCAAGGCCTGGAGGCAATACCTCCTCAGCTCCCCTACTCCCATTCAGGTTTTCACTGACCATAAAAACCTAACTTATTTCAAATCCCCTTAGAAGCTTAATTAATGCCAAGCTTACTGGCTTCTTGATATCACTGACTTCGACCTGCAACTCTCCCACATTGCTGGTACCTCCCTTGCCAGGCTGGATACCCTCTCCCGCTGCCCTGATCTTTGTCCTGACACTTCCCAGGATAATCAGGAAGTTACTCTTTTTCCACCCAAACTTTTTGTTAACCTCAATGATGCTGACCTCTCTGCCCACATTAAAAAGCATCAACAAGGTGACCCCCTTTACCTTTCCATCCTGCAGAAACACGATGCTTCCACAGATGAGAAATTCCTATGCTCCTGCACATCTGATTGGAAGGAAATCAATGGCTTGCTTACTTACTGCAACTGCATCTTTATCCCTTCCTCTCTTAATCTCCATTGTGCCATCCTTCACCAATGTCACAACCACCCCTCTGCTGGCCACCCCAGTTATCTCAAAACCCGTCAACTTGTTGCCACTGAATTTTGGTGGCCTGGTCTTGCCTCCTTCATCCATAACTACATCACTGGTTGTCCTGTTTGCCAACAGAATAAGACAAACACTTACCCTTCTCACCCTGCTCTCTCTCCTATTCGCTCCACCACTACTTGCCCCTTCCAACAGATCTCTTGTGATCTTATCACTGATCTCCCACTATCCTCTGACTTCAATGCCTTGTTGGTCATGGTCAATCATGGGCTTACAAAGGGGGTAATTCTTTGCCCTACCAAGAAATCTGTCACTGCTGAGGGTATCACCACCCTCTTCTTCCACAAAGTCTACCTCTGATATGGTCTTTATGACAAGATCATCTCCAATCGAGGCCCTCAGTTTGCCTCAGCCTTTGCTAAGGAGCTTGGAAAACTCCTTGAGTACAATTTATCCCTTTCCACTGCATATTATTCTCAATCCAATGGTGAAACTAAATGAGTTAATCAGGAAATTGAGACATACATTCATATCTACTGTGGTTCCAACCCCACCAGATGGGCTGACTCCATCACCCATGCTGAATTTGTTCACAATTGCCACCCCCATTCTGTCACAGGGCAGTCCTCATTCTATCTTATGATGGGATATAAACCCTGTGCCCTTCCTTCTATTATCAATGAATTACTGATGCCTGCCATTGCTGACCACATCAAGGCACTCCTTGCTGCTCATGATGAAGCACTTGCTGCCCATGATCTAGCTCACCAGACCATGGCATCACACATCCGCTTCACCTTCTCCCTATTTGCCAAGGGAGATAAGGTGTGGTTAGAAGCCCATAATTTGAAACAGGCTATTGTCCATCCAAAACTCTCTCCCAAATGGGAAGAACCCTTTACCATTACAGAAGTCCTCTCTCCAATTACTTATCACCTCTGCCTTTCATTTACATGGAAGATCCATCCCGTTTTCCATGTGTCACTGTTATTGCCCTATTGCGAAAATGATGTTCATGGAAAGAACTTCCCCACTCCACCTCTGGACCTTATAGAAGGTAAGGAGGAATATGAATTGGAACAGATATTAAAACATCAAGGTCCCCTGGGTAACCATCAATTTCTGATTTGATGGAAAGAATACTCAGCAGAAGATAACTCCTGGGAACTGGAATGGAACTTGAAATGTTCCAAGTCTGCTTTGAATGAGTATAAACTCCTTCACCCTCACCACTTCCCCTTATCCACTCCTCTCTCTCCTCACTTCATCAAGAAACCCAACTGCCACTCAAGTTAACCATGACATTTACTGTTAACCAAGGCTTTCACTCATGCAATACCCCTCTTGACACACCACCTCTATCCATATCCCAACTCCCAGTTATTGATATCCCTGATGAGCCCTTGCTCATATCCTCACCATCTTCTCTTACTGACACTTTTTCTTCTCCACTTTCTGTACTCACTTCGGAACTCCCTGTTGAGGATTTCATAGCCTTTTCCCCTGCTATTACCATAGGCCCAGCCATTGTCACTCCCATCCCCATCTCCTCTCCTGTAATTGATACCCAGTCCACTGAAATTCTCAGTGTGGACCTTTTGCTCTCTGCTCATGCCCTCTGTCAGGGCATCCCATCTTCTGATTACTCTCATTGGATCATGACATTCATCATGGACTCTCGCCTCACTGTCCCTATTGGCTCACACCTCAACATGTTCTCCCCACTGTGGCTCATTTATCAAATCTATATGCAGCTTCTCTGTCTTCCCCTCCTAGCCTCAGCCCTCACTCACATTCCCTATGCTCACGTCTTCCTTGCCCAGGCTCTCATCACTTCTATCCACCATGAGCTCCTCTCTAATAGAGATCCTGGCCTATCAGATGCACATGGGTGAGTTCCTTACCAATTTCAACTGATATATGTGCGAGCTAGCTGTGGCTAGAGGATATACCCCTTCCACTCCCTCTGCCTCTTTTTCTCCCCTTGACAATGACAAGCTTGCTGCACTTGAATGAGCTGAAGCCTGGTGGACCAGCCTTCACGGCAATGGTCATTTTCCTCCCTCTCACCCTTGCTTTTGTGAAGCATGCTTCCACTGCCACTGTCTGGGCCACATCTGTGTCAACTGCCCCTCCTATCAATGTCCCTACTGCCTCCATTGGCACCCAGGACATACTCAAGCTCACTGTCTGGCTTAGTGCCATATTGTTGACCTGCTTATCTTCTTCTCCTCCTTCTTCTCCTGCAGTTCCTTCTGCATATCCTCACAAGATTCCTCCCACTCCTCTCACCATTCCTGTGGATCCCACCACTCCCAGAGTTCATACCATCACCCTCCTGTGGCTTTGTCATCCCCTCCACCTTCTTATCACACCGACAATGACTTCTGTGATGATGTCATCAATGAGGTTGGCTAGGCCAACATCACTGGCTCCTCCGGACCTTCCTATGATGCCTTTTGAGGTATCATGAGTCTTCCACCCCTAGCAGGGGGGTAATATTATGTTTTCTCTTTTCTTTTTTCCTCTTTCTCTTGTCCTAGCTTCTGCTCTTCTTGCATCTTAGGTGCTTCCTTGTTCATTTGTCATCATAGATTCTGCTCTTCTTGCATTCTAGCCTAGCCTAGACTACTCTCTTGTTATGCCCTTTGCCCAGGCCTTCTATCTTTAATCAGCTGACTCATAATTATTCCATCTCTTTCCATCCATTTCCACATGGATATTTTACTTATCATTTGTCAGCACAATTACTCACTTTATCTCCACTTCAACCTTATTAGTTGTACTATAAAGTAGTGTACTTTCTGACCTCTCTTTCCTTATGCTACTTCTACCTTGTGATTACCTCATGGTCCTCACATCTCCACTGCTTCTTGTACCTATGTACTTGGAATCTACTATTTGTGTCCTGGCACTTAACCAGAGGATCATCAGCATCTGATCTTGGCATACCCCTGGGAGTGTAGCTGGTACCACTAAGGCACAACACTTCATTTGTTGCCTTCCACTTGTCTTGAAGCTTACCTTTGATTTGCTTCACCCTCTTTACTCACAGCAAGGTCTATGCCTGTCCCTACCCGGGCCTAGTGTAACAGGGGACTTGGAGAGATGGATTTTCCCAGCTTGAAGGTTCTCTTCAATGAATGCTTCTGTGGCCTGTCACTCAGGGGAGGATAAGGGATAGACCTTACTGATCTTTGGAATAAATGTGTCCTTCAGATTGATCTCATGATCATATGGGCAAGAGGGTGGAAGATGGTCAAGGGTTTTTGGAGTGTCAGAAAAGACTGATGAGAACTAAGAGTATTCTGGGGGAAGAGTCATCTTGGGTTTGGCCTTTTCGGCCTCAATGGCAAGCTTGGTGGATGTAGTGAGCTGAGCAACAGTGATTTCAGGGAGATAAGAGAAGCAGCAATCTAAGATCCTGCTAGAGTGGTGGTCATAGAGCGAGTCATTGATAGATTGCTCTGGGGTGACATAGTCCAGATAGCAGACTAAGAGTTCATCATAAGGGACAATAATGTCTTCAAGGAGTCCATTAAATTGGGGTTTGTGGACAGAGTTAATGTAATAGGTAGTGTTATTTGAGAGGGGATCTGGAATGGTGAGCATGTTTGCCATCCAATCAATGGTGGGGTTTGTGGTGCAGAGCCACGGGTATCCAAGGATGATGTTCTCCTTCCTGCATGCAATAATGTAGTAGGAAACCAGGAAAACAGATTGTTCAAAGTGAAGAAGGAGGTCACAAGTTTGGGTGATCTTGCCCTTCTTATTCTCCAAGTGGTCAACATTCTGAATGACGATCAATTTATCAAGTTTCTTGGTGGGGAACTGGTTCTTCTTGATGAAGTCCCAGTTGATACAGTTGATCTGTGCTCCACTGTTGACAAGAGCATGAGTGACTATGACTTTCTTGGCATGAGTAGAGGGGGAAACTTGAATCACAATCTTTATTGACTTCTTTGAAGCAGATACATGTACAGGTGCACAAGAGAATAAGGGAGTACCTTGCATAGGGGAGGTACTCTGTTTTAAAAACCCTGTCTTTCTGTTTTCTTCTTCCATTCTTTCTTTACAACTACTCTCACTACCCCATTATCTGATTCATTGTCACTAATCTCCTCAATCTTCATTGTCAGTTCTTTGGCAGAGACCATCTTGATGTAAGGAGTTTCTTTGGTGGTGGTGGGGGAGAAAGAAGAAGCAGGGAAATTTGGACAGGCCATATTTATATGGCTGGGTTTCTGGCATCTAAAACAAAGTCAATTCTTGATGCAGAAGACCCTACCTGCTTTAGTCAGGCATCCCTTCTTTACAGCATCAATGTCCATTGCATTGGGATCTTTTTCCAGCTTGGATGTATTAGAGGTGTGTGTAGGAGTCCAGGCGAATGTGCAAGGATTCTTTTACCATTGTTCTATAGAATGGGTGTGCTCCATAGTTCCTTGAAAGTGAGTGGCTTTAGTATACCACTCATTAATAGTAGAGAGGATTGTATCCAGGTTATGGATTCGACGAAAGAGGTAGGACACAAGTCCTGTTTTAAAGTAGCTGATAAAAACATTGTCATTAGTAATTTTGACAGTGACAACTTGGTTCTGGAACTCAGCAGTGTATTCAGCAAGGGAAGGCATCCATTCATCTTTCTTCCCTTGTTTTATCTGGGTATTTGCCAACCAGTGAACAGTGACATTAATTGTGTCCTGTTGTTTGAAAACTTTCAGGAAGTTGGAGGTAAAAAGGGAAAATTTTCCCAAGGTGATGGTTGTTCTGGAAATGCACTTCTTCCAGTACATTGCAGCCCATGACAGTGCTGACCCTTTGATCATGAACAAAAGGGCGAATGCAATCTTCTTCTCATTAGAGTTGTAGACTGCACTGTTAACAAAAAGGTAGAACTGGACTGTATCCAGCCAGTTCTTAGCCTTGGATTGATCACCATCAAAGTGCTCAGGGGCACCAAGGTGAAGTTCCATAGGCTTAGTGGTAGAAGAGCCCAACATAGTTGTAGGAGGAGAGGGGTGAGGATAAGGTTGAGGAAGGGTAAACATGGGTTGGTGTCAAACAGGAGTGGGAGATGGTGGTGTCTGGGCTTGGGGAATTTGCAAGGAAGAAGAGAGTTTGTGAGCAAGGTCATGATCTTCTCGTACTTCTTCTTGAGAGGAGACAAGGATGTCCACAAGCACATCTTCAAGTGTGGAAGGGTGATCCAGAGAAGAGGGGTTCTCAGATTCCAAAGTGGACTCAAGAAGGTCTGAGGTAGAGGCATGAGGCTCACCCCAGAGAGAGTCAAACAGCAAGGATTGTTTGGGTGGAATGGTGGGAGTGAACTATAGCAACAATAGCCACAAGTAGAATATGCTACTTCTTTTGTTATGCTAGGCCCAGGTAGGGACAGGCATAGATCTTGCTGTGGGTGAAGAGGATGAAGTAAATCAAAGGTAAGCTTCAAGACAAGTGAAAGGCAACAAATGAAGTGTTGTGCCTTAGTGGTACCAGCTACACTCCCAAGGGTGTGCCAAGATCAGATGCTGATGATCCTCTGGATAAGTGCCAGGACACAAGCAATGGATTCCAGATACATAGGTACAAGGAGCAGTGGGGATGCAAGGACTTGTAAGGTGATTGCAAGGTAGAAGTAGCATGAGGAAAAAGAGGACAGGAAGTATGCTACTTTATAGTACAGCTAATAGAGTTGAAGCAGAGATGAAGTAAGTAATCATGCCGATGAATGATGAGTAAGGTATCTATGTGAAAACAGATGGAAAGAGATAGAACGATTATGAGTCAGCTGATTAAAAGATAGAAGACCTGGGCAAAGGGCATAACAAGAGAGCAGTCTAGACAAGGCTAGAATGTGAGAAGAGCAGAATCTATATCAGCAAGTAGACAAGAGAGCACTTGAGGTGTGAGAAGAGCAGAAGGTATGAGGAAAAAGGAAGAGAGGAAAAGAAAAAGAGGAAAATGTAACACATATCTCCATTTTCTCCTTAGATAATCTGCCTTCCTAAGGTATAAGTACTGGAGCTCTGTATCTTGTACTTCAGTTTGAATATCAACCATAACACAACATTACAATCCCCTCAGACCCCCTCCTGCCTCATGACTTGATATTGTGCTCTACCCTAAGTCTCACAACTTACTTCATAACTCAATGTTGTACCTCTTGTTGGGAAAAGCCCTACAGCCTATTCTGGACCTCTGATCATTTCTGACCCCTCTGTAAATCAGGGCACCTGATACTAGCATAAGGGCACACCACATAAGATGAAGCCAAGCCCTGTCCATTCTGGAATTATTCAGAGTACCCCCAGAGTACATCACGATTTTATAACACCTGGCTAGGATGATCACATCTTGCCTTTGCCCCTATGCAGGCAAGACATGATATTGACTTGCTTGGGCCTATCTTATACTCCA
The DNA here is from genome assembly GCA_038089275.1 of Pulveroboletus cf. rosaemariae. Classification (NCBI taxonomy): domain Eukaryota; kingdom Fungi; phylum Basidiomycota; class Agaricomycetes; order Boletales; family Boletaceae; genus Pulveroboletus; species Pulveroboletus cf. rosaemariae. Next base: position 7,295 of record JBBPKN010001215.1, on the reverse strand, counting down.
GCCCCTGGTTGTTGCATCTCTGGCACTCCAGTCCCTTCTCCACTCTCTACTTGCCATTGCTGCTACTGGACTTCACCTGGGCTTGGCAAAGTTCCACCATCTAAACCAGGTTTGAGTGCTAGGCCTTGACCACATTTTTGATACTCATCTATTTTCAGACTGCCTCCACTGCCTTTCAAGACTCCTCCACTTTCTTCTAAGTCTCCTCCTCCTCTCTTGTTACCTTCCCTTACCACTTTCACTTGACATACTTCACATCACCAAGCTCCTTGTCATCATCAATGCACTCCTCAAGGTGCTCATCAGACCAGATATAAATGTCAGCAAATAAAGATATAATGAGAGAAACTTGTGTAGAAGTCTCTGAAGTGATATTTGTTTTTATGGGCTTCTAGCCAGCTAAACTTCAATGCCCACTCTGCTCACTTATTAATCAAGAGCATGTGCTTAATAGCCTTCAGGGGTTCAGGCCTTAAGAGGAGAATACTGTCATATCCCATGCCAACAGGTCAACTCTGCTATATCTCTGGTGCAACTCTGGTTGCTTTCATGCTATAAGCTATGTATTTCCTGACTCCCTTTACCTCTGTCCCTTTCTACCTAATGTTAATTATAACTTTACCTATGTTAACTCCATACCATTCTGATACAACTTCATAGTTCCTCCATTCTCACTTCCTATCTCTGTTTCTATTCCTTTTTTTCTTGCCTTTTCCTGTCATCACTTAGTTTCAGTTTGACATTACTTGATATTGTCTCCCCTGATATCTCCATTTGTATCCAGGATACATTGGCACCTGCTTCACTTGTGAGACAACTTCTTTTATATCTCCATTCCTCCCTTAAATAATCTGTCTTTCTGAGGTATAAGTACTGCAGCTCTATATCTTGTATCTCAGTTTGAATATTAACCATAACATGACATTATGATCCTTCTTGACCCTTTTCTGCCTCATGACTTGACATCATATCCTACACTAAGTCTCATCACTTATTTCATGACTTGACATTGTACCTTTTGGTGGAAAAGCCCTGTGACTTATTCCAGACCTCCAACAGCTTCCAACACCTCTGTAAATTGGGGCACCTGGTGCTAGCATAAGGGCATACTACATAAGGTGAAGCCAAGCCCCATCCACTCTGGAGTTATCTGGAGTACTCCTGGAGTATGTTGCAGTTTTATAATAGTATCCCCACTTATATTGATCCCACTTGAAGTATGGGTCAATTGCTGGTAATAAGATGGGAGCTGATAGGAGGCTGGGATATACTAGGGCTGGGATAACTGATTGAACTGCCCTTGTTCTAAGAGGATTGAATCTAGCTTTTGTTATACTAGGCCCAGATAGAGACAGGCATAGACCTTGCTGTGAATAAAGTGGAAGAGGCAATACCAAAGGTAAGCCTCAAGACAAGTGGAGAGTAACAAATGAAGTATTGCACTCTAGTGGTACCAGCTACACTCCCAGGGGTGTGCCAAAGTCAGATACTAATAACTCTCTGGATAAGTGCCAGGTTACAAAGTGGATTTCAAGTACTAGGTACAAAAACAGTGGAGATGCAAGGACTGTGAGATGATCACAAGGTAGAAGTAGCATAAGGAGAGAGAGGACAGGAAGTATGCTACTTTATAGTACAGCTAGCAAGGTTTAAGCAGAGATTAATGGAGTAATCATGCTAATGAATAATGAATAAAGTATCTGTGTGGAAACAGATGGAATAATTATGAGTCAGCTAATTAAGAGATAAAAGGCCCAGGCAAAGAACATAACAAGAGAGCAGTCTGGACAAGGCCAGAATATGTTATGAATGTAACATTCACTAGCAGAAGAGTCACATGACAAGCATGTGACCATGAGACTTTATTGCCAAACAAGGATAAACCCTAGGATATGGTTAAGTTGTTATTCAGAGTATTTCCCTTGGATTTGGGCATAGCTTATGGTTGGATCTAGTATCTCAGATAACAGGTGCATCTTCTAATCATATCTTTAATGAATCTGGATCTAGATCTAGATGAAGGTCTGATCTGATCATGGCAGATCTGTAGATGGAATCTCCTCAGCCTTATAGTTGAGGGCATGGTTTAATCTCTGCTCACCCTAAACCCTGACCTTCCATTTTACATAGCCTCTCCATTCTATACCCCTTTACTGCATGGCCCATTTGATTATACCCTCTACCCTCACCCTATGCCCACTAACTATATATGGTATTGTGCTGGACACACTGGGTGGTCCATGCATGACTGGGATTAGTATAAGTAGCAGATAGTTCCTTGATTTCAGCTCCCCAGCCTTAACCACCTTGTTATCTTGTATATTGTCCTCTTAGTGTTGCCTTTCAATACAGGCTATCCTTTGAGTCCTAACTTATGCTATGGCTCCTCAGGCCTTGCTACCCTGAGTTCACACATCGCTCCTTCTTCTATTCAATCCAAATCTGACAATAAAACTGATGCATCCTTTGAAGGCAGATCATTTAGGATTAGGACAGGTCATTTAAAGATCAACACCATAACAGAATGCAAGAAGAGCAAAATATATTGGAGAGAAGATAAACAAGAAAGCACCTGAGGTGCAAGAAGAGCAGAAGCTATGCAAGAAGGTAAGGAAAGAAAGAAAGAGAAGAGAAAAAAAGAGGAAATGTAATAGCTTTGTTCCTTGTCCTGTGATCTCCTTCAAGCTGCTGGTTGCATATGGGTTGAAGTTTGACAGGTTGCTGACTAAGGTGGGAATTCATAATGGTTTCTTAAATATGAATGATAATTAAGGAGATCTGAGCTTATCTAACATGGTTACCTGTCTATCCCTTTCTCTTTTGACTACAAAGTCCTTTCTGATCTGCTTGTTAAACTGGTCAAATCTTCTTTGAAATAACTGTCTTCTGAACTCATCATCTTTAAAGCCTAAAACTGCTTCAAAGATAAAATACTTCAAAATCTCCTTATGTCCTCATGAATACTCCTTTTTTATCAATGCTTTCAGAGTTGCCCTTGACTAGTAAAAAGTCTTAAGCAAGTGTTATAGTTTTATTGGATGAAGTACAATTGAAACCCTAATTAAGGGCCTAGTCATTATCAAATTTGATTTGAATGAGAGTAAAGCAGTAGTATATAAGTAAATACTGTACTATATGATACAAGTGCTTAAAACCAGGGTCTTAAAACAACTATGCTACAGTATTTATACATTTCAGAAAGGTACATAGACCAAGACCCTGATGGGAATATTTCCACAGACCCTAAGGCACCATCAAATGAAAAAGAAGCACCCATAAGAATAGCCAATAGCTGAAAGGGAGCAAGGCTTTTAAAATAGAAGAAAAGCAAAGAAGTATGAAAATAAAAAGCAGGTTAAAGACATAAGACTAATCCTATGTCCTGGGTCTAGACCAGTCATGTGACCTGTCACATGCCTAGATAAGATAAAGGATTAGATAACCACATGGTGAAGATAAGATAAGGTCACATGATCAAAAAATTGAAAAGTATACTATAATAATTAGGGTTAATAAATATAGAAAGGGCATCAAGGCCAGGATGCTGAGAAAATGCATCTAGAGATCTGCCACAATCAGATCCAATCACTGATCCTTGAAATCAGATGAGATCAGGAAATTAGATTCAGAGATCTAATTCTATACTCTAGACTCTGAATTTTAAAGAAGGGAAAACTTATAAAAGAAAACAAACCAGAGATTAGAGTTACCAGTGTATATCCCATATCAGGAGTATGATTCCTATGGTCACATGAGTAGGGAAGTGTACAGCACAAAAAGTTTGAAGTACTAGTGTTATAGTTATAATACAAAGTATTATAGAGAGCAAAGAAATTCAATCACAGGATTACTCTAAGAAGTCTAAATGAGAAAGTAACCTATATGGAGCCCCTATTGTCAGCCACAAGTGTGAATTTCCAAAAATACACATATTCATTAGATGTATAGTGTATCTTATTATTCTTGCAACCTATTCTATAACATTTATTTATTTATTATTTATGGTATTCTAGTTAAGTCTCATTAATTCTACTATGGACCATAGTATCTTCTTTGAGAGGTAAAAGAAGCAAGTGCCTGCAAGTCAAAAAGAGCAGCTTTAGCTAGCTAGATAAAACAAGACATTATAAATTCAATTTTTACTAATGAAGATTATGCTCATATCTGATGCAAGGCAATATTCAGTAGTACTGTTGTAAGAGTCTCATTAAGCACAAATAGGACATTACCATTATAGCTTACATACAGTGACTTTAAAAAGCATTTCAATATTTAATTTAAATATAGAGTATGAAGTGCCTTGCAATTACTTGTGAGAATTTCATTTTTCTTTGATAAGACCAAATATAGTATCTACTCCTGGCTATAATTTAGATTTTAGATCATGTGATTTAAAATAGTGGCTGTGGAGATATGGCCATTTAAAAACAGAGATTTCATTAGAATGCTTTATGTACTTTTAATTATTAGAGCATAATTAGTACTTGATATAGCCTTTCTTTGCCTTAAAAACTGCTTTGACCATTCTAGGCATGCTTTCAATTAATCTTTGACACTTCTCCACTGATATCCTTTCTTACTCCATCTCAATTCTATTTTAAAGCTTTTTTATTCCTTTAGGGGGGATTTCATACTTAGCAAGCCTTGTTTTAAGATATTATCAGAGATATTCAATAGAATTGAGATCTGAGAACTGTGCAGGCCATATCATGATCTTAAAATCCTGCTTCTCTAGCCACTTCTTGAATTTTTGCAAATATGCTTGAGTGTTACAGATTAGTACTATCTAGTTAAGAAGCTACCTTTTATCTTTACTCTAAGCTAAGCTTTTTTCTCTATTTAGTATTTTCTTTGTTTGCTTTTTTTGTTTTATCTTGTTATTGACATGTAATAGTTATGTGTTAGGAACTTAAACTCCAAAAGAAAAAGGTAGTCTTGAGAAGTGCCCATACAAAAAAAGAAGAACTATGGAACAAGTGCTCTAAACTTGTTACACTAGGCCCAGGTAGGGACTAGCATAGACCTTGCTGGTGAAGACAGGGGAGACTCTACTGAAGATAAGTCTTGTAAACAAGGAGAAGGCAATGAACAAAGTGTTATACCTCAGTGGTACTGGCAACAAACATGGGATTGTGCCAAAAGTTGGATGCTAGGACAACTTATACTTTAGACTGGAAAGTGCCAGGTTACAAATAAGTGGATTCCAAGTACTAGGTACAAGGACAAGAGATAGTGAAGACTGTGAGGTGGATTGCAAGGTAAAAGTAGTATAGAGAGAGAGAGAATAAAAAATACACTACTTTATAGTACAGCTGGTAAGGTTCAAGTGGAGACTGCTACAGTAATCATGCTGACAAGTAATGAGTAAGGTATTCACATGGAAATGAATGGAAAGAGATGAAACAATTATTAGTCAGCTGATTAAAAGATAAAATACCCAGGCAAAGAGTAGAACAAGAGAGCAGTCTAGACAAGGCTAGAATGTGAGAAGAGCAGAATCTATTGTAAAGAAGTGAACAAGAAAGCACCTGGGGTGCACAAAGAGCAGAAGCTAAGCAATAAAACAAGAAAAGAAAGGAAAGGAAAAGAGAAAACATAACAAAACTGGAGAATTCAGTTTATGCCCTTGCTCTTATATATTACTAAGTACCTGTGCATGGACCAGGCCATGAGGCCTACATGAGGTAGCTAACATAATGGTAAGGAATTGGGCTGGTCAAACTAAAAGTAATTCAAATAGATAACATAAGAAAATACAGTAACTTAAAAAATTAACCCAATATTCAGCACTTTTTTAATGTTTATAGAATAACTCCACAACAGAAACAAATAAAGCTAAAGTGAAAGTTGATGACTAATAGTAGTTGATCAGGGCTATATGACAATACCTGAATTATATAATTCTAATTAAAGTTGATTGAAATATGGATAATTTAAAATAGGGACTTAGTACTGATTTAGCCCCTTTCTTTTATCTTATCTTATCAGGTACCATACCATGTGTTAGGTCTAGCCTGGCCTAGATCTTTTATTTCATTGTAGCATAGCCTTTTATGATATCATGGCCTAGCCCTCTGATGTCATACCTTATTGCTACCTTGCTTTTTTTTTACTCTCTACTTCTTATCTGCCATTGGTTTCTATTTAGTTCCCCTTTGCCCTATTCCCTTATTTAGCTTTGTTTTCTGTACACTAGCTACCTCATGTACTCCTCATGGCCTGGTCCATGCACAGTAGATAGCAATATATAAAGAAGGGCAAGGGCATAAACTGGTTTTTTAGTCTAAAGCACTTGTTTCCTTGTTTTCTTGTTCTCTTTTGCTTGCTAGGCTACCACTCCTTTGTTTCCTTTAGTATGGGCACCCCCTAAGGTTGTTCCCTCTTGGTTTAGTCAGGACCCATAACAACTTATTGGGTTAATTATTTTGTTATGTAATAGAAATGCATAAACTATGTATTTTAGTACTTTGTATAACCATTATAAAATTACAATGTACTCTGGGTGTACTCTAAATAACTCCAGAGTGGATGGGGCTTGACTTCACCTTATGTGGTGTGCCCTTATGCTAGTACTGGATTCCCTGATTTACAGAGGGATTGGAAACTACTGAAGGTCTGGGATAAATCATAGAGCCTTTCCCAACAAGAGGTACAATGTCAAGTTATGGAGTAAATCATGAGACTTAGTGTAGGGTATGATGTCAAGTCATGAAGCAGGAGAGGGTCTAAGAGAATCATAACATCATGTTATGGTTGATATTCCAACTCCAGTACAAGATACAGAGCTATAGTACTTATACCTCAGAGAGGCAGTGAAATACAGATCTTGTGTGTTAAACTGCTGATGGCTTTTGAGGCCTGAGGGTGCTCAAATACTACTGATGAGGTTGCTACTGGGTGAAGACTTTGAACTAGAGCCAACAGAACTAGGCAAAGATTATAGAAAAAGAGGTAAAAGGCTTGGACTTGTAAAAGCAGAGAGCTCAAGTGCACAAGACTGGAGTTAACCAGGCTTGCACCTCTTCTTTATTTATTTTACTAGATCACACACAGACCATGTACAATGGACTGGCCCTAAACTACAGTACAGTAAGCCAACCAATGGCAAAACAAGAGCAGGGACCTAGAAATACATGAGGTGAAACATGAGGCCAAAGATGTAATAGTCTAGACCAGCCTAGGCTTGTGATATAGTGAAGATGTGAAAGGGTCATGTGATGTGACAATGTGAAGAGTTGCAAGGTTAAAGTAAAAATGAAGAAAATGGAATAAAAATTATAACAGGCAGATTATCT